>RJWJ010020062.1:0-29518 GCA_004363605.1 Indri indri | reverse complement strand
CCAAGAATGGAAAAACAAGCACCACATCTACTCACCATCAAATTGGTAGTAACTGAACAACACATAAGAGTACATATAAGAATAACATCTATTGGATGTCGGGTAGGGAGGGAGGGGGAAGGGGGAGGGGCGAGGGGGAGGAGGGGACGGATATATGCATACACAAAGGGTGCAATGCGCACCCTCCGAGAGATGGACATGCTTGGGACTGGGACTTGGGGGGAAGTGGGGGCAAGGGCAACATACGTAACCTAAACATCTGTACCCCTATAAACAACAAACAATAAAAAAAAAAAAGATACTCTTCTGCTTTAAGACGGTTTAGTGGCTTCCCATTTGCTACTAATTCAGATACAAATTCTTTAAGTTGACCTTCAATTTTCTCCAAATTCTGGACCTTTCCTAACATTCCAACTTCATATTAGCCTACCTTTCCACAGCCACACTGAGAAACTCAGTTGTCAAGCACGCCTCTGGGCATTTGTAAAAATAGCATACAGTGAGAGCTCAACATTTAATTCAGACAGAGAGAAGTCAGTCTGAACCACAGAACTGCATGCTACAAGTCAGTAAATATGAATTTCATGAAACTCAGTAAATTGTGCTCTAGAAAACACCTTTGGGAGATTGACATTATAAACATTTGTGTTATGCTTGCCGCCTCAATTTTGAATTCTCCTATCACTGTCCATTTTCCATTTTCCCCATTCTGAGCTGGTCCAAATCTCATATTTAAAGAGCATTACTTCCTCTGTAAAGCTTTCTTAAATTTTTCAGAAGAACTAATCAACTCTGAAGAGCTTGCTTAATATATCCGTTTGGGTTTCACCAAATAGTTTCTGTATTATAGCCCATATGTATATTGCTCCCTAGACCATGAACTTTTTGAAGGCCAGCATTGTGAGGAGCCCAAACAGCAATCTAGAGTTGATTTGTTGTAGAACTAGAAGAAATAGACCCCCTCCCACATACATATGCACACCTCAGGTGTATATGAATGAGTTGATATGCACAAGAACTCTTGCTGTGCAAGAACTCTTGTTTAAGCGAGAAGGGAGAAGTATTTGTGCAGGAGACTCACAGGGAAAGAAATTAGAGGACTTAAGGGTTATATTAGCCTTGGAAAACAAAAATGGGCCCTGAATAATGCCACATGGAATTTGGCTGAGGATTGCCTATTTCCCACAGCAGATGCTATATCTTCACGTGATCTCTGGTAGGCCTTGGTGATGATGCCTGTATTTACAGGCATATGGTAGCTCCAAGTAGGTAGCTCAAGGGGTTTAATGTCTGGACTGAATGGGACAAACATTTCTCCTATTTTCGCTAGATCTTTCCATCACAGATAAAACCCCTGCCAATTCCAAGCATGCCACAGAGACTTGGCTTGAGAAAACAATAGGGTTCCTGAATCATTGTGTCTTTCCATTTTGGTCTAGTAGTATTTCATTCCCTTCTTTCTGCGTGGCACTTATTGTGAGCTGGGCTACTAGCGCCTGAGGCCAGACTGAGAGAAAGTACAGGCTGAAGAGCAAGCAATGCTGTGTCACTATCAGTCAGTACCTGGGAACTGGAATAGCATTTCACTAAAAAATGAAGCAGTTCACAGGTTTTCTTGCAGTACTGAACTCTAAGAAGATCATCTCCCAGAGCTAAGTTTTTGGGTGCTTTCCAAAGTGTAAACAAAGCCCAGGCTGGTATGAGGGAGTTCCTCAGCATGATCTCTAGACAGAAATGGCTGCTTAATAAAGGTCATGTGCTGGGCTAGGCAGTGAGTGGAATCAGTTTACCAGGAATGGCAAAGCCAGGTGGTCAGTCTAAAGCTAGCATGAAATGGGGAAGAGGGGTTCAGAAGGAGGTCAGAGGTTGCTAAACTCTTATTAAGAGCCAAAATAGGCCAAGGGAAGGGAGCAGGGTGTTGCTGGGTCAGCACTGACAAAAAGAAGCTTATGAGCTGGACTTTGCTTTCATACTGGAGGCTTGTTTTAACTTTATTCAGAAAAGTATGAGGAATGAGGTCTGTCTCTTCAGGATGCCCTCTTTAACCATAGGACATTGACCCCTAATCTCAGTCACCAAAGTGGACTGGGTTTGGTAGGCTCTAAACAGAGAGAGGTATTCGTTTCATCAAAACAGTTTTAGTGTTTCAGGTACCAATTTATTACTTCTTCTACTAAAAACATTAGAGTTTTATGTTTTCTGCTGAGAGAAAAATTTCTCAGTGTTTTGAATATTTGTGTTACATGCATTTCTTTAAAAAACTAACAATTACTTCTAAACCTCACATTGACCAAGTTGCTGAATAGCAGCATATTTCCTTTTCATTTTTCTCCTTTGCTGAGCTAAATCAGATATTCATAATGACATTACAATTCTATGAAATTCTCTTTCTTCCACTGGAATTTATTTATGTGTAATAGGAAAAGGGTGATTAGAGGGTCACTGAACATACCCCTCACTGAAATGCAGCTTGGTCTCTGGCATTCTGGCATAAAATTATAATGAACTGACCCATCTCTGAGGTCAGGGCTTCCTGGCCCTTGTGTTCAAGGGGACATAAATTATCAGGGACACTTTCTTGAGTAATATGGTAGGAAATCCTGTACTGGTAGAGAAAAGGTCATAAATTTTTTTTCATTTATTTTTAAATGTTTACTCGAGGTTGGCAATATATCCATTTAACAAATAAACCAATAGGTTATTTGTTAAGTGGGTAATATTGATCAGATTAGTTGCATTGTAGGAGGGAAAATTATTAAGCTTGGTTAGTAAAAGTAAAATGGATCCCTTTAGGAAATATAAGAAAGATTAAACAGGTTTATATGACCTCATACAGAAAAAAATTAAATCAGGGAGAAGGCAGAACAATAATAATAATAATAAACTATTATTTAGGCACAGACTGTATGCCAGCTATAATTCTAAGAGATTTGCACATTTTATGATTCAGTTTTTATAGCAACTCTATAAGGTGTGTACTGATAATGCACCTGAGACACAGAGAGGTTAAGTAACTAGCCAAAGATCACACAGCTGGTCAGTGGCAAAAACAGAGTGAAGACCCATGCAGTTTGGCTCCATAGTGATAGGTACTGCAAAAGCGCAAATGCTTTATACATTTTGGACCACAGGAGTGGTGGGAACCGAGAAGATATTTGGAATTTGACCAAATAGAGCATAGGATCCTACTTAATCCGAAATGAGGGTTCTCCATTTCCAGTTGCCCTGGAAATTGGTAATCTGCTCCTTTAATGACAACACAGGCAAAATGAGGGGCTAAAATGATGTGCAAGTAAAGTAAATAGTAGTGAGGCAAAGAAACAGGGGAGTGGAAAATTCCACTTGGTGGGAAGGTGTGTGGAGGCATTTGGGAAAGAATGTGTAGCCAACATAGCATGACAGCATTATAGAGAAGCATCTGGATTCTAAATAATATAGAGAGCTAAAATAAATTGTGATGCTCCAAAGCATATTTCTATTGCCTCTCTCACTGACTTGGTCAACACAGAGCCAATAAATCAAAGAACAAAAACCAAAAATGTTTCATTTTTTCTACCTTACATCATTTATACCTAGAGGGGATGAAGGTCATAAACTTCTGAAAAATATATGTTTGACACACATAAAGGAAAGGAGAGTGGAAGAGAGGGAAATGGATTTACAAATAATAATAGTAATAATAATGAAGATAAGAGGGGAATGACAAAGAAGTAAAAGGTAAAAGAATAAAATGTGTAACTCTGTTTGGCTGTCTCCTACTTGGCTTTGTGATCAGCTGATACCAGTTGTTTTTGGGTTAGTAGGGTTGGATGGTGTGACCTCATGAGCTCTAGAAGGCAGGATACCTAAGGGAATACCACTGGACCAGGAAACTTTTGTTCTCATGGACAACTGATTGGGACTGTCACTGCCGTAGCGGAAACTTTTTCAGTGCCACTCATATTAGCCTTCTCTAGATACAGAAGCTGCATATCCTCATACCTGGTGCCCATAGAAAATTCTGGAGGGCTCTCTATTACCAGGTGCCATGTTGGAGACCAAGGCCCAATGAAATGTGGCAGAAGGGTCTCTGATCCTTCCTCAGCTACACAAGAAGAATCTTTAAAATCCAAACTTCCAAGATAAATGAGGTAGAGCAGTGGAGGGAAGGGGCTTCCTTCTGTGGGGCCTAGGACTACTCCATGTGGGAAGCTTTGTGTCACTGTGTCAGATAACATGATTATGTAGAAAAGGACATAAAGTCCAGCCATACAAGTTGTGAAAGTATAATTCTACTCTCCAACATGTCCAGGAAACCCAGACCTTCTCTTTCATCGGCAAAACTCAAACAAATGGTGATATTCTTATTGAATTTAAAAGAGGAAAAAATAGAAAAATGAAATAAGTATTTCATCTACCTCCTTTCCCTGACTCCATGGCTAGACATGTTGCTAACATAGCTCCTTCTTTGTAAGAGCTTGAAAGCTAATCACATTGCAGGTAAGAAAGGAGGCTCCAAAGTTAAACTTGGTCTCTAAGCTAATGCATTTATGGGGAAACAGAAGGAGACCTAAAGAAAAAATTCAGCTTCAACCCAAGGCCTCTACATTGTTTCTAGGATCATGGCTGATTGCACATGCTAAGTTTTAATAAAATGACATCATTTCATTTGAAACTAAGTGGAAGTATCCTTTTCTTCGCTATTTCCCAAAACATTTCCTGAGGTTCATTCATTTATCCAGCTCCTTTTGCCCCTTGATTTACCTAATTAACTGTAATGTAAGGGTCTTGATATTCATAGCATGCAGATCAGTGACAGGGTTTTAGTATACTAAAAATAAATTGATGTTTTGCAAAGCACCATGAGTGAAAGGAGAAATGAGACAGCCCAAGTCATGGTGAATAAATGGGAATGTTTATGGTGCTTGGGGGAAGCAAAGAGTCAGATATTCTCACTGTAAGAGTTTCACCAAAGATAACAGTGAATAGCAAAGTTGGTTTATGGCAAGGTTGTGAAGGGGGTCTAAAATACCACACCAAGTTTGTACTTTCTTTACCCGCTGAAGATTTTTGAACAGAGGATGATTTGAAAGTAACAGTGTTTGGGGGAAAAATCATCATGGAATTAGGGATATACAGAATGGTTGATAAGGAAAAGACATAAAAGGTAGAGAGATATGGAAGGCCATTGCAATAGTCCAGGCAAGAGGCAACAGGGGATTGGATTACAGTGGTGACAATGGAAATGGGAATGTATCAGAAGAGACAGAAACTTTATGATAAAAGAAATCATAACAGGGCCTGTGGCATGAGAGGCTTCCAGTTTTCTAAATGCATTCATTAAGATTGATGATGTGTCACACCATGAGATAATTCCCTAGGACTCAGCTAAAATGAACATGCTATCATGGCACTGGGTGAATACTAACTATTCAAAATAACTGGAAGGAAGTATAAACCCCTATAGCTTTGGGTCAATTATGAGGTTGTATAAGTGTTTTGGTTATTAATAACAAGACAAAAGAACTAAATTGATAATTAGGGACTTTTCCTATGCAATTTTTGGTATGTTTGACCAGGTCCCCTTATTTGTGCTAAAGAGAGTTTTTAGTTTAAGTTTTTGTATCAATATTTTGGGGGAGAGAGAAACAGAATATAGTCATTAGAAGAGTTTGTGGCATGTACATTCAAAGGGGAGGATTGATCTAGCAAAAACAGATAAAGTAACACATTGCAGGTCTGTTATGACATGCCTCAGTATACACAGTCCTTCCAAATCTATAGCTAATGCTTCCAGGAACTACAATATACCCAATAAACAGTAATTGAAATACTTAGGCCCGTAAGAGCCACCTTTCCAAAGGAGAGGATGTAGGCAAGCTCATGAATTTCTGAAGAGCAGTGACCAGCCAAACACCATTTTAGAATGATTTCCATCTGCCTTCTTTGAGTTAACTTGTATTCTTGAACCGGCTATGTTATCCTCTCATTTTTTAGCATCCAATTCCATTCCATTGTTCATCAATCACATAATAAGTTATTACTGAGAACTTGCCATGTGCCCAGTTCTGTGCACCATTAGGAAAGAACATATTAAAGCAAATTTGTGAAGTTGAAGCCTGCCCTTGTTTCATAGTTGCCCTATTGTCTGAGGGATTCCAGATAATCTACTGAGTTTTTTCTCTATTTTCTACACGTGAATTATCTGTCTTGAAGGTCTGCAGAGACCTTATTTACAGTTAGTTAGGTTTAAAGGTAACAACAATGGGTTTGAGCTCAGATCTAATTGCATAAGAAGTCATCATCTGAGTATGTGTGCATGCATACTATCAAGTATTTAATCATATTGACTAAAATAAACAGTCATTCCTCAAACACCAAATGAGAGCAATCAAACCAACATAGATAAATTCCATCCAAGTAGTCAAACCAATTTTACACACAAACCTGTAAAATGACACCCTGAAGCCAAATGCATCTTATTTGGGCCATCACCCTTCATTTTAGATCATAGTTGCTCTGCTTCCATCAACACAAACCGAGCCAATGTTAGATAGAATATTCTTAGATGCCCTCCTTTCTTTGGGACAATTTTCATTCCACAATTGTCTGTTAAAAGCAGCTCAGCTGGAACTGTGAATAACCTCCTAACTCTTCCTTTGATTATATGTGCTTTTTAAGATTGACTTGAGGGTAATTTTATAAAAAAATATATGTGTATAAAATCATATAAAACTATAAACATATTCAAACATAAATATGTCTATATATATGACTTGAATACACAATTCTCCAAAGAATATACACAAAGATGGCCAATGAGCATATGAAATGATGTTCAACATCATTAACCATTAGAGAAATGCAAATGAAAATTACAAGGTACCACTTCACAGCCATTAGGATTGTGATATATATTCTTAAAAGAACAGAAAATAACAAATGTTGGGGGAATGTGGAAAAAGTGGAATCCTCATATACTGTTGGTGGGAACATAAAATAGTGTAATCATATTGGAAAACAGCCTGACAGTTTCCCAAAATTATAACATGACCCAGAAATTCTACTACTGGGTATATACATAATAAAATTGATAACATATTCATACAGAAACTTGTGCACAAAAGTTAGTATCAGCATTATTCATAATAGCTAAAAAGTGGTGACAACCCCAAAGTCCATCAATTGATGAATGGATAAATAAAATATAGCATATAATTATAGTGGAATATTATTCAGCCGTAAAAACTAACAAAGTACTAATATTAAATACATGGTACAACATGGATGAAACTTGAAAACATTATGCTAATTGGAAAAGGCCAGTCACAAAAGACCACTGTATTAATCAGTTTTCTCCAGAGAAACAGAACAAATAGGATGTGATGTGTATATGAAAGAGAGAGATTTATCTTGAAGAATTGGCTCACATAATTGTGCAGGCTTCATAAGTCCAAAATCTGCAGCATAGGCCATCAGGCTGGAGACTGGAGAAAGGCATACAGTTTGAGTCCAAAGGCAGTCTATTGGCAGAATTCCATTTTGCTCAGAGGCAGTGAGACTTTGTTCTATTAAAATATTTAGTTGATTTGATATGGCCCACCCAAATTATATTCAAACATAAATATGTCTATATATATGACTTGAATACACAATTCTCCAAAGAATATACACAAAGATGGCCAACAGTGTAAGAGTGGTCCTGTGTCTCCACATCCTCGCCAGCGTTTGTTGTTTTGGGATTTTTTGATAAAGGCCAATCTCACTGGGGTTAGTTGATATCTTCATTGTGGTTTTTATTTGCATTTCTCTAATGATTAGAGATGTTGAGCATTTTTTATATGTTTGCAGGCCATTATTCTGTCTTCTTTTGAAAAGTTTCTGTTCACGTCCTTTGCCCATTTATTGATGGGGTTGTTTGATTTTTTCTTATTGATTTTTTAAGTTCTAAGGTAGACTCTTGTTATAGCCCTTTATTGGATGTGTAGAGAGCAAATATTTTCTCCCATTCTGTAGGCTATTTGCTCTAATGATAGTTTCCTTTGCTGTGCAAAAGCTTTTTTAATTTTATCAGGTCCCATTTATTTATTTTTGTTGCTGCTGTGATTGCTTTGGGGGTCTTCTTCAAAAATTCTTTGCTTAGGCCAATGTCTAAAAGGATCTTCCCTACATCTTCTTCTAGGATTCTCAAGGTTCCATGCCTTAGGTTTAAGTCTGTTATCCATCTTGAATTGATTTTTGTAAGAGGTGAGAGGTGGGGATCCAGTTTCAATCTTCTCCAAATGGGGACAGACGAGATCGAATCCTTGCTCTTTGCCAATGATATGATATTATATCTAGAAAACCCCAAGATTCAACCAAGAGACTCCTGGAATTGATAAACAAATTCAGTAAAGTCTCAGGATACAAAATCAATACACACAAATCTGAGACATTCATATACTCCAATAACAGTCAAGCAGAAATTCAAATAAAAAAACCAATACATTTTACAATAGCCTCAAAGAAAATTAGATATCTAGGACTATATTTAATGAAATAGGTGAGAGACATATACAGGGAGAACTATGAAACACTAAGAGAAGAAATTGTAGAAGATGGAAACAGATGGAAAAATCTACCTTGCTCATGGATTGGTAGAATCAACATCATTAAAATGTCCATACTACCTAAAGTGATCTACGGAATTAATGCAATCTCTATCAAAGTACCATTATCATTCTTTACAGACCTATAAAAAATAATTCTATGCTTTGCATGGAGCCAGAAAAGACCTCGTATAGCCAAAGTGATCTCAAGCAAAAAGAACAAACTGGGAGGTATCAGTCTACCAGACTTCAAGCTGTACTACAGGCTATGGTAACTGAAACAGTATGGTACTGGCACAAGAACAGAGATATAGACCTTTGGAATGGGACTGAGAATCCAGAGATGAAGCCATCTACATATGGTAATCTAATCTTTGACAAAGCAGACAAAAATATACGCTGGGGAAAAGAATCTCTTTTCAATAAATGGTGCTTGGAAAACTGGATAGCTATATGCAGAAGATTGAAACTATTTGAAATTTTTAATTGAAATCTCCTCAGCATTAGAATCTTTGAAGAGAATTTTGTTGTTATGAGTTAAACTTTCCCCTTCACACTCTGTCCTATAGTCATACAAAATTGCTTAGAGTTTCCCACTCATGCCAGGCTATTTCATACTCTGTGCACAGAAGTAAGAATTCATATTGCAAGATGAGGAAAAATGAGAATTCATTTTCTACAGAGTGATATATTTTTTTACTTTTTAGAATATTTCTGAGAGATGAGTTTTATTCAAATATATGCATGCACTCAGCAAGCATATTGTGTTAATAATTTAGGCTGCAGGAGGGTGACATCAGGGAATACAAAGATGATTCTTATGGGGACCCTTCCTTGGAGGCACTCACAGTCTAGTAAAGAAGCTAAGAAATATTCACATGTGATGAAAAATGACTGTATCTTTTACATAATATAGTCCATCAGTACTGAACTCTGTAGAACAAGATGCTAAAATTTTTATGTGCTTGGAGGAAAGGAAGATCAGTGAGGGCAGGATGACTCAGAGATAGCCTCCTAAGTCAATAAGTTGTCTCAGATAACATATTTTTGTGGTATTGGTAATTTTGCTTCCTCTCTCAGAATGTATGTAAAACTCCTGAAATGATTTGTATAATGTTGGACATTTGCATTTTTTTCTAAGTAGAATCCGCTGCTTCTATCATATTCTTGTAGAAGCACACGACCCAAAAAAGGTGGATAATCACAGCTCAAAGTCTCAAGATAAGGATTTCCAAGACCATTTTTGTGAATTTGACATCTCTTTATTACCCCCTACCAAATCTTTATCACATTATCTGCTGGAGCACGTACCATGAGAACAGAGCTATGTGGTCTATGCTTGAAGATTTGACAATACTGGCAATGTGCTTGGAAGAGGAGGCAATTAATGTGTGGGAGGTGAGCAATAGGAAGAAGCAGCCAAGATTTTTTTTTTTTTTTTTTTTTTTTTTTGGAGACAAGGTCTTGTTCTGTTACCCAGTCTGGAGGCTGGAGGGCAGTAGTCCAACCATAGCTCACTGCAGCCTCAAACTCCTGGGCTCAAGCTATCCTCCTGCTTCAGCCTCCTGAATGGCTGTGACTGCTAGGTGTGCCACAATGCACAGCTATTTCATTTAATTTTATTTTTTGTAGAGATGGGGTTGTGTAACGTTGTCTAGACTGGTCTCAAACTCCTGGCCTCAAGTGATCCTCTCACCTCGGCTTCCCAGAGTGCTGGGATTACAAGCATGAGCCACCACACCTGGCCCTCAAGATTCTATTTTTCTATTTTGACACGCACGTCAGCAAGTCACTAAATTTTTCTGGGTTTTATTTTTCCTCCTCCAAAAATGGAATCAGTAAAATGGAGATAATAATCCCCACTTGCCTACCTCCCAGAGTTGTTTTCAGGATCCACTGAATTATATGGAAATTTCAGGGGCGGAAGTCACCCAGTTCTAGGTCTGAATCTCAGTTTTAACATTCTCTAGCTGATCGGCCTTGGGTAAATTAATCATTTGAACCTCTGCATTCTACTCTGTAGTGCAGGCATATTATCTCTTGCTTAGTCAAGCTTGGAGTTTTGATGAGCTAAGACTACACAGAAAGAACCTGCCACAGTGGTTGGTACAATTACTGCTTGATAAGTATATTACCTTTCCTCACTTATGCCTCCCATTGAAACTTGCTCTTAGTAAGGAAGAGCAGTTGTCATTTACACTTGATAAAAAAAAAAAGAGTTCTTGTGTCCCTTATCTTAAATATTTATGTCTGGTATATGTGGAATGTGATCTTCATTACAGGCCCAGAGAAGGAGACAGTATGTTTGAACACAAACTGCATAGAATCCTAAACATTTAAGAGGAAGCTAACATTGGTGAGATAAGTATTATGACTATTCAAATCCCATAAATGAAAAAACAGAGCCTCAGTATGGTTAAGTGATTTTCCCAAGGTCAGTTAGCTAATAAATGAGAGGGACAGGATTCAAACCCTGTAGGTGCGACCTATAATTTCTTTACTCCCTGGACTTATGGGACATCTATCCCAATTTTCCACATCGAGCAGGCACCTCTTCTCTGATATGCCTAGCCTTGGTTTTACTGCTTTCTGAAGGTGCCTACTGTTGTCCTGATGCCATTATTAGTCTTCTTTTGCTTCTCCAACTCTTTGTTTCCCCTGCCCATCCTTTGGATGACCCTCCATTTTAAAGCTCAGCTGTTTGAGGTACCACTACTCAAATGTAAGTTTAGCTGTATAGAGTAGCCCAGCTGAGCATCTTTTTTCAAGGTTAAGAAATAAACCATACCCCACATTGAGACTCTTTGATGTTCCCAGCCAGCCACACTGGTCATGCATGAGAATCATTGGTTTGCACTGTATTGTCATTGGTGTGGTAGGGTTCCCCTGTTAGGCAACCAAACATAACACAACAGAGATTAATGAAGATTCCATTCCTCACTCCCATTGAACTATTTTACATGAAAATCAAAAGGAGTCCCAAACTTTTGGCAGACACATCCCAAATGCCTTGGAATGTTGTGTTTTGTGTTCGAAACTAGAAACAAAACCCAGATGGCTTTCACTACAAACAGTTCTCTCATCTGCACTTTTCTAGGCAATAATTTGGCTCTTAGGTGTCAGAAATACTACCTCCAACTGACAAAGCAGAGACATTTGAATCATTTTTTCTCGCTCATCTTTAGCTGACTATTCTTGTGATATGTTTGATGGCTGATATAAGACAGTCACCTCCAGAAATCATGGTGGTGACCTCTACTGATCATGATTATGATACCTTCATCTGGCCAAATATATTGTTGCCCAAATGTCACTTGAGCTCTTTTCTTAGTTTCGAGGATGAGCAGTGCTGGTCCATAAACATTCATGCTAAGTCTTGCCTTAAAACTTGTGTTGGTGAAATGGCTGGAGGGAAGAGGGAAAGACTGTTAAGGTATAGACTGCTTAAGAAACAAACAAAATTAATTGCTCCATATGGTAAATGACCTTTATGACCTTGGCCTCATTAATTCTACACTCTGAATTCTGACCCAGAAGAGCCAGCATGCCTCAAAAAGTAAGAAAAACTCTTAATTCCCCCAAATACAGCGTATCATCCCTATAGTCTATGGGGTTTTTGTCATCATGGGTAACTGATACACAATTATGCCAGGTCAACACAGACTCAATCACTGATCCATCTCACTAGAATCCTGAAATGTCAAGTTGAAAAGGAGCTTGAAACATTACATAGTCCAAGCCCCTTATTTTACAGATGGGGAACTAAGGCCCATGAAGAAGAAATTGCTTGTCCGAATTATACATCTAGTTAATGGAAGCACCAGGACAAGACCCAAGTCTCTTAGCTCATACTTCAGTACATCAACTATATTGCATTGCAGTACAATGATCCTTTATTCTCACGGTATAGAGAATGATTTAGAAACATACATTAAGTCTAACTGTGCCCTAGAGGATAAAAAAGTATTCTGGGGGCCAGTGAGGAGCCTGGAGTAGACAGGCTGCCTCAAAGATCCTGAGGAAGGTTGTATGTCATCGTCCTGTAACTTATGTAAAATGAAGGCAACAGTTTCAGGCTAACTGCAAAATCTACGGTTGTTTTATAACCAAGAGCAAGAAAACTAAAGAAATAAAGGGTAAATAGAGGCTGTTAAAAGTATTATATAACCAATCTCATATTTTTCCCCAGGATCATCCTAGGCCACCAGCATCATTGTTCTCCCATAAATTAGGCAGCTAGAAAAAGGCCTGCCTTATATGCCATCAAAGAATGGCAGCCCTATTTGTATATTTAAAAAATCTTCTCCTGGGCCAAGTGTGGTGGCTCACACTTGTAATCCCAGAGCTTTGGGAGCCTGAGGTGGGAGGATTGCTTGAGCCCGGGAATTTGAGGTTACAGTGAGCTATGATTGGGCCACAGCACTCCAGCCTGGGAAACAGAGTGAGATCCTGTCTCTAAAATAAATAATAATAATAATAATTAAAAGATCCTCTCCCATTCTGTTGTCTTATATTGATGAACATAGACCACATAAGACAGCATATTGACCCTCTTCATTCCCTAAAAATTAAAACAGGTTCAAACAATAGAAGAAATATATTGTCTTTCACATTTCCTTCCTGTTTAAAACCATTTGTGCTCCTTCTTGGTGTAACCCCATCTTAGTTTTTGGATACTATCATACTATTCTCTAGCTGGTTGAGGGGTCTTATTATAAAGAAGGGACCAGAAGTTGGATGTAAGAAGTCACGTAATGTGCATGTCCCACAATAATGTAAGTTCCTTGAGGGATAGGGGTTGCTGTGGTTTTAATATGGTTTTTCCTTACCAAGACTCATATTGGAACGTGAATTTCCAGTGTGGCAATGTTAGGAGGTAGAACCTTTAAGTAGTGGGGCCTAATGGGAGGTGTTTCAGTTATGAGGGCAGATCCCTCATTAATTGTTTGGTGCCATTCTCATGGCAGTGAGTGAGTTCATGCTCTTATGAGACTAGATTAATCCTCTCAGAGGTGGATTAGTTCCCATTCCCATGAGAGTAGGTTATTATGAAGCCAGGAAGTCTCTAGAATTTTGCCTTTTCCCATGTGTCCCCTTCTTCCTTGACCTTCTGTGATGTTGTGATGCAACACAAAAGCCTTCACCAGAAGCCAAGCAGATGCCAGTGCCATGTTTCTTAAACATCCCAGCCTGCAGAACCATGATCTAAATAAACCTCTTTTCTTTATAATTTACCCAGAATTAGGTACTTCTTTAAGCAAAACAGACTAGCACAAGGGTTAGTTAATATCATTCACTATTCTAGTACCTAGATCAGTGATTGGTACACAGGAAGTGCTCAATTAATATTAGTTAAATGAATGAGTGAATTGAATATATGAAAGATAAATGGACCTAGGTATGTGCTGTGGCCATGGCAACGTGCATTTGATAGACAAAAACTATGTCACTTTGCTAAAGCTGTAAGTTTGTAGAAGGGAATAATGAAAGAAAGGGTAGGAAGAAAAGTGGGATGAAATCAGTGACGGCCTTGATGGACATGACAGAATGTAATATTTTTCTTGTCAGTAGAAAGCTATCAGAGTCACTTGATTTAGAAAGCATTATCAAGGCTCTATTTGAGAAATGTTTTCTGGTAGTAATGCAGGGGATCTATGGTAACCAGAAATAGCCAGGGGCAAGGAAACTTCAGAATCATAAACTCTTGGAGTTAGAATGGAGTTCAGCATTATCTAGTTCAGCCTTCCAACAAGTGCTAGCATCATATTTACCATCTGACCAAAACAGGGTCACTTTTTCTAGAAGATAAGCTCCATGAGCACAAGGATATTTTTTATCTTATTTACTTGTGTATACTTACAGTCTAACACAGAGCTTGGCAAAAAATAGGCACATGATAAATATCTGTTACATGAATGAATGAATAAATCTAGTCAGTGCTTACATATTTACAATGAAAGTGTGTTCACTAGTTCAAAATTATTCCAGAGGAAAGCATCTTTGTTGAAAAGTCAATATACATTACTTGACAAAACTTGTATTCCCAATAGTTTACACCCATTGACTTTACTTGTGCTCCCTTCCACCTACATAAATGACAGTGCCAATTACCATCATTTTGGAAGGTATAGAATACATCTAGTCTTGAAATTATTGTGTCTTGAAAAGGGGTGTCAGTAAGGAGTAAGGCAAGAGATATTAAAGAGATTTTAAGCTTTATGAAGGCAGGAAACCTGTTAATAGTTATATCCCCACTGCCTAGCACAGAATCTGGCTCATAGTAGATGCTTAACAAATATTTGTTATGTGTTTATTTTATTGAGTAACTAAATGTGTGATGAGGTCCAGGAAGAGAGTTAGTCAGGTAATCATTGCAAGTTTTTGAGTTTTGATAAATGGAGGCACCAATGCCAAAACCAAGGATATCATAAGAAGGAAGTTAGCTAGAAACAAGGGGAAAGAGTGATTAGTCCCACTTTCTGAAATGTTGATTTGTGATAATAGTAGGATCTTCCTAGTTCACAATGTTTGGTACAAATGCTGCTTAACATTCTTTGCAACAATGAGACTTACTGAGACTATATAGGGCAAGAGATAGCAATTTGGGATTTGTCCACATGGGTGATAATCAGACTATGAAAGTAGTTGTGTCACTTGAAGTAGAGAATTATTAGAATTGGAAACAGAGGAACTGTTTCAAACTGAAGGAAGAGAAATAGAAAGAAGAGGAACCTGCACAAAAGACCAAGAAAGAGCAATAATAGAAGTAAAAGGAAAACCCAAGATAGTGTCACCTCATGAGAACCAAGTCAGGTACTGATTTCAAGAGTTTCAAAAATAGATTAAATAGACACTATTGGATTGTACTGAAAGGTAACTGATCTCCAAAAGCATTACTGGGATACAATATAGCATAGTGGTAAAGAGCATCAATTCTAGAGCCAGATTGCTTAGATTTTAATTCAGGCTCTACTGTTTACTCTCTGCGTGACTTTGGACAAGTTGCTTGACCTCTTCATGGCTAGGTTTCTTCATTTGTAAAATTGACAGGGTAATAATAAATAGTGTCTACCCCATGGGGTTATTGTGAGGATTAAATGAATTAAGTTATATAAAGAATTTTGTAAGGATTTGATATGATTATTATGTGAGCAGTGAGGAAATCAAAGCAAGAGCATTTTGGGGGTAAGGAAATAGAAACAATAAATACTTTGGAAATTAAAGAACAAGGGAGCAAAAAAGCAAAGGGACACAAGTAAAGTTTTGGAGGTGATGAATATATTCATTACCTTGCTTATGGTGAGGGTACTATGGGTATATTCATATGTTCAAACTTATCAAATTGCATACAGTAAATACGTGCATTAATTTCTATATCAATCATACCTCAGTAAAGCTCTAAAAATAATAAATGGAATTAGCAAGAGGGGAGGGGGAAGCAAAAAAGTGAAAGCTTTTTTAGATATAGGGTAACCAAGCATGTGCAGAATAGAGGCCAAGAAGTATGAGCTGAGGAGAGAGGTGGGTGGAATCAAGTAGGAGATGAGATTAAAAATGCAGTTCAATAGATTATCCTCAAAGAGGAGGAGGAATAGAGATAGAAGGGAAAGAGAAAATGCTGCTGTTATTTAAAAAGTGAACTTCAGTTGAAAGGTAGGTCAATGAAGAATCTTAGAGCAGATGGCCTCAGTTTTCCCAGAAAAACAAATAGTCAGCTATCAAAAAGAAGGGACTGGGCCTCAGTGCCCAGAAGCTTAGAATGAGTAGATAGCCACAGTGAGGCAGATATACACTAGAGACATAAAGGGCCTTATTGGCATCCCCAACTTACAAAGAACCCACTCATTTTTGGCTTAAGTGGAGCTCTGGGTTTGCATGCCCAGAAAAAAAAGGCTATCCAACTGCTGGGAATTCATATAAAAGGACACTCTTTATAATGTTTCTCTGTATAGTAATTCATTGCATATGTCAAAGAGATTCCCAAGCCATTCCAAGAAGACTCAATTAGAACCATATGGCTCAAGCAGTAACGAACACTTGGCACATTTTCTAAGTGAAATACAGGTATATTAATTACTCTTCTTAGATCTGTGCCAGTGGGCAATTCCTGGAGGAATACTTAGGAGGACATTTCAAAAGCTCAGGTTTTGAAAAGAAGTCTACTTGTTTTGTTGAATTTTTAAAAATTTCCTGATGGCTAGTTGATTGTTGATATTCTCCCTTGTTTCCTAAATCATATTTTTCCACCTGGGTCATCTCCTACCACTGAACCCTAGACAAAAAGACACAAAAAATACACATCTCTATGGCAACAGTTTTATAGACGTCACTATGATATGCTTGGGTGGGTGTGGGAATAGATTGCAAATGTTTCTTCCGTAGAAGGATTTTCATTAGACCATACCAACATTCAATGGAAGGATAAGATTATGTTTTGTGCACATACCAATATTCTCCATTTTATAAAGGGCAGAATAAGTGGCTCATCATGCTCTTAGTTTAATCTGACCAGATGAAAGTAATCTCTCTAGTCAATGTCAATGCCCTGCTCAGGATCATTTAGTGGCCTTTTATACATATGGACCTTAATCTGGCAATCAGAGACCTTCACAATCTGGTCCCAAACTACTTTTCAATCTTTACTCACTCTAATTACTCTCATCTTGTACACTACCCATACTAAATTGAAGTATTCAATATTTTCCGTACACTCTCCAAACTTTCCTCCATGCCTTTACTTAGGCTGTTCCCTTTGCCCCAAATCTCACCCCTACTCCTGCTGCCCTGTTTCTGCATGTCCAAATTGTGCTGTTATTTATGATACAGCCCTATTGTCACCATCTACATAAAGCCTCTCTAGTTCTTCCTCTATTCATCCTCCATAACCCTAAAGTAATCTCTCTCTCTCCCTCCGTCTCTCCCTGCCTTCTTCCCTCTCTCCCTCTCTCCCTCTCCCGCTCTCTCCCTGCCCCTCTCTCTCCTTCCCTCCCTCTCTCCCTCCCTCACTCTCTCCCTTCAGGACTCTCAGAGTACTTTAACCATATTTCTCTAATAAAAATGATTATTTTTCTCTTTCATTACATGATTCTTCATATATGTGCCTTATGAAAACTGAGGACAAGACTAGAAGGAATTCATCACTAAATCTCCCACATAATAGTCCAGCATAGTGGCTGGCATTGGTAACTTTTAGAAATTATTGGTGAAATGAATGACCATGACCACAGACCAAATGTTCTAATCTAGTAGTTTTCAAACTTTTATTTTAGAACCAAAATAATTTTGCAAATGAAATCTTACATGCAAAACAAGTATATAAAACCAATATATACTCTGGCTGAAGCTGAGGTGAAGGTGGGCCTTATCCACTGCTTCCTTCCTTCTAATCTACATAGCAGCCTCTGAGGTGTGTATGTAGAATCTCCAGAACTCATCTGAATACAGTTTTAGAAACACTGGACTGATTCATGATAAACTTTATTGCTTTACACATAGTTCCATCCTTGTAGGTCTCATTGCCTGTGACATGAGGGATACTTGAATTCTCCCTGATCAAAAATCAGCCTCAAAAATAAATCTCTCACTGGCTTCCCTTATTGCCTGATATGCTCCCCTTAAAGTGTTTCCAAGAAAACTCCCTTTAAAAACACAAATGTTGCTCTAAGTACCTTTAGCAAATTCACTATATTTTCTACCTCAATTAATGGAATCCCCACTCACCCAATTGCTCAAGCCAGAAACCTAGCAGTTATTCTTGACTCCATCCTCTCCCTCATTCTTTATACCCAATCCATCAACAAGTACTTTTGATTCTACCTCCTAAATACCTCTCAAATCTATATGTATTTGTCCTTGCCCACAAAGTCCTGATCATCCTAGTAGAGATCACTACTTGTTCTTGTCCAGTTACTGCAGTGGCAGCTTCCTAATTTGTCTCTGTGATTCCACTCACAGATTTATCCAATACATTGTACACAATGTGGTAGAAGGAATATTTCTAAAACATGAATCTATCCATGTTTTAGAAATATTCCTTCTACCAATGCACATATAGTAACAACATTCATCAGGTGTCGGGCAGGTGGGAGGGGAGAGGAGAGGATGGGTATATACATACCTAATGGGTTCTGTGCACACCGTCTGGGGCATGGACACTCTTGAAGCTCTGACTCAGGTGGGGCAAAGGCAGTATACATAACCTAAACATTTGTACCCCCAAAATATGCTGAAATAAAAAAGTTAAATTAAATTTAAAAATCCATGAATCTAATGATACCATTCCTTGTCTTAAAATTCTTCACTATTATCATAAATGTAGCTTCCAAACTCCCTAACATAACCTACAAGGCCCTATACAATGTGACCCATGACTCTCAAGCCCCATCTCTTGACACTCTCCACTTCATACTCTGTCCCAGTCGTATGGAGCTACTTTTAATTCCTTGGATGTGCCATGATCTTTTTCTCACCTTTGGGCCTTTGCATACACTATTTCCTTAGCCTAAACATTCTCCTTCTCCCCTCTGTAGACCTTAGTCCTTTACTTCTGGCTAATCCCTAAGTCTTCCTTTAGGTCAGAACTTAAATATCAATTCTTCCAAGAAGCTTTTCTTGATGACAATCTTCCCATCCTGCCCCACTTTGGTTAAGTGATCCTTGCACCTTCTCCCATAGCACCCATTCTTTCTTGCTGACAACATTTAACTCACTGGCTTACAATAGGCTGTTTTCATTTCTTCATCCTCTGCCTGAATGTAAGCTCTATGAAAGCAGAGACCATATCTCTCTTTTTCACAGTTTAACTTCAGTTAAAACCAATGTACAAACATGTAATTCTGGCACATAGTAGGTGCAAAATAAACATTTGTTGTACGGATGAAAAAATATCAGGAGTTTTGTTGTGACGAAAATCAAAAACATGTGATTGGATGGAGGGAGTAGAGAATGGGTAGCAAAAGTCTCAGGCACTGAATGAAGTGAGATACCCTGGGTAGCATGAGGCCATGAAAACTGGTTTCTTCAAATCAAACCATCTCCATTTATTATTTAAGGTCATTTCTTTATTTGTGGACTGATAGAACTAAAATAAATGAAACCATCTTTCTGATATAATGCGATCTAGTTGAAGAACTAGAGACGGTAATCACCTACTGTCAACTGGCATTTCATGTTGCTCCCTTTCCACCCCTTCCCGTGAAGGGTATTTAATCTCATTCTGAGAGCTAGCTAATGATGGATGAAGATAAACAGGTACTTGGATCCTTTTCTCTTGCCTCGGATCACCTTTCAAATCCCTTTTTCTCCTCCCCAGAGCCTATCTTTCATCTTGAACAGGCACCCAATATTATGTGCTCTCCTGCTTATCTAAGCCTACTATCTAACAAAGACGTCACTATAAGCCATTTATATTTTAATATAAATAAAAATAATGACTCATTTATTTAGCAGATACTATGCATGAGGCACTGTAGTAAGTGCTAAGCATGTATACTCATTCTATTTTCAATAACTTTATGAGCAAGTTACTATTATTATCCCTATTTTAAGAAGGATACAAATGGGACTTATGAAAGTTGAGAACTTTTCTAAGGCTACATATCTACTCAAGTAGAGCTGGGATTCTAACTCAAGTTTATTTGACCCCAGAACCATTGTCCATTGTCTTTAACAGAAAATATCATGTTGTATAAGATTGTTACCACATTCCCCAGACCCAGAGATGTTCTTGTGTGATTATTCTAAGCCTTCCTGCCACTGAACAAAATATGAGGCCTTCGTAGAATAAGAGGCAAGTTTGGGAAGAGCAGGAGACCTTTTGAAACTATTCGGACCATATATAGCACATGCATAAAACCTTCCCTGAAGGAAACTTAAGAACTGGGCAGCCTAAGTCTGGGGCAATGAAGGACAACGTAAGTAAAAAACACCAATCAGCTCAGCAAAATCTTTTCAGCTCGATAAAGTATACAAGGTATGACAATAGTAGCTATAGTACCTTGTAGCTATGCACAGGGAAGAGATTTACGCAGTGGCCCAAATAAGCCTTGGTAAATTCACCCACAGGCCTGTATTATCAAATCTTCTCAGTGCCAGGTGCTGAGGAGGACACAGAAAGTAAGAACCATACAATAATTGCACTGGGAAGGCAACACTAGCAGAGCAAGACATTCAAGTACCACTTGAATTCTGGTGATGTGTTCAATGGTTCATTCAATTGGGGGAGATATAATCCATATGGAATAATGGATTAGACTTCCTTCAGAAGGCAGAGTCTGCCTTAAGTCCTGAAGACCAGATTGGGCTATATGGAAGAGAGAAGGAATAAGGGAGCATTTGATGGGGAAGGAAAAAATTTAAAGAAACCCCCAGAACCAACGCTAGAGGAATAATAAAGATGGGGAAGGCTGAAGCTGCAAGCCAGTGCCTGTTGGGAAACAGTAGGCAAGGGCCAGAATTGGTCACTCCATTCCCACACTCATTGGTTCAGTTCATCCTTCAATGCTTGCAGATCCCCTTATTTGTCCTCAGGGCTCTGGAAAGGAGCAGTGGACAAGCTTGGAAAATCCATTACCATGCTGTGCAAACACATTGCTACCCCCACAAAAGACTCAGTGCAGAAACAACGAACATATTCTGAAGTCTTCTGAAGAAGGGCAGCCCACTCCCCACCAGCAACCTGCATGTGCTCCCAGCCAGCACCAAGGCATGAAGAATTCTCCAATTCCAAAGGGCCAGCATAAGAGATTTTCTCACAGAAGGCATTAGTCAAAAGATAATCCAATGGTGTTTCTAGGTAATAGGAAACTATGCCCAAGGTGGCAGGTTTGCTTGAGATGGCATGGTATAGAGGAAGAGTAACAGTCCACAGGTAAGAGAAAGAGAACCAATAATTACTGAGTGCCTACTTTAGGCCAGCTTTAATGGTCTCTACTTTCAAAACCATCATCTCATTAAAACATCATAACATTATGAGGAAGATGATATTGTCCTGATTTTATAAAATAAAATCTGGGAGAGGTTGAGCAACTTACCTAAGCTGAAGTTGCTAGCGTATTGCATACCAGATATTAGATTTGAATTCAGGTCTATTTGATGATGGGTACTAGAGCAACCAACTCATAGTGGTTTGTCCTGAACTGTTCTGCTTTTGTAACTGAAAAACCTGCCTTGTGGAAATCCTAGATAAACCAAGATGGTTGGTTACACTAGGACAGAGATAAAATCATATACTAATCCTGATCAAGTCACATAACTTCTCTGAACCTCAGTTTCCTCCTCTATAAAATATTGATAACAATCCCTGATTTATAAAACTCAACAGGGCTGTTGTAAAAATCCACTGGATAATGAATATGAAAAGCCTTGTCCATATTATAAAGAACCAGACAAATGAAAAGGATCAGTACTCTCCTTTTTCCTTTATTATCATATATTATTAAAAACAATGATTGAATTTAAAGAAACAATTCTGATGGATAACAGACTTAAACCTAAGGCATGGAAGTATAAGAATTCTGGAAGAAAATGTTGGAAAAACTCTTACACATATCAGCCTAAGCAAAGAAGTTACAAAGGAGACCCCAAAGACAATCACAGCAGCAATAAATAAATAAATAAATAGGACCTGATCAAATTAAAAAGCTTCTGCACAGTCAAGGACACAATCAATAGAGCAAATAGACAACCTACAGAGCGGGAGAAAATATTTGCATGCTATATATCCGATAAAGGGCTCATACCCAGAATCCACAAAGAACTCAAGCAAATGAATAAGAAAAAATCAAACAAACCTATTAAGAAGTGGGCAAAAGATACGAACAGAGACTTTTTAAATGAAGATAGACTTATGGCCAAAAAACACATGAAAAATTGCTCAACGTCTCTAATCATCAAGGAAATGCAAATCAAAACCACAGTGAGATATCATCTAACTCCAGTGAGAATGGCTTTTATCAAAAAGTCCCAAAACAACAGATGCTGATGTGGATGCAGAGAGAAAGGTACACTTATACATTGTTGGTGGCACTGCAAACTAGTACAACCTCTATGGAAAGTAGTTTGGAGATACCTCAAAGGACAAAAAGTAGACCTACCATTTGATCTAGCAATTCCACTACTAGGTATCTACCCAAAGGAAAAAAAAGACATTTTATAAAAAAGACACTTGCACTCGAATCTTTATAGCAGCACGATTCACAATCACAAAGATGTGTAAACACCCCAAGTGCCCATAAATACATGAATGGATTAATAAAATGTTGTGTGTATATATATACACAATGGAGCACTACTCAAGCATAAAAAAATGTTGATCTAGTATCTTTTGTAACAATGTGGATAGAACTGGAGACCATTCTTGTGAATGGAAAAACAAACACCCACATGTACCCAATACTAAATTGGAACTAATCTATCAACACTTATGTGCACATATAGAAGTAAAACTCAAGGAAAATCAGGTAGGTGGGAGGAGCAAGGAGGGGATGGGTAAATTCACACCTAACAGGTACAATGTGCAGTAACTGGGTGAAGGGCTCACTTATAACTTTAACTCAAACTGTACAAAAAGCAAATTATGTAACCAAAACGTGTGTATCCCATAAAACTCTGAAATACAAAAAATATAAAAAATAAAGGATTCTGAATGCACACACACACAGAGTACCCCTTCTCTCTTTAAAATGCTGGCATTGTGAACTAATACTCAATTTATAGCCTTGAATGTTGGATGGGTTTTGCCCATATAAAGGGAAACATGTTATGTTTAGGGAAAAATTATATTTACAGAAACATGAAGCCTGCAGTAATGAACATTCCACTAAATGGGATTTATGATCCCATTTGGCCTTACCTTTTTTTTCTTTTCTGGAAAGTTTATTGCCCTTCAGAACTGGACAGAGAGCAGTCTATTAGATTTGAGCACCTTAAGCAAATGAAGTAAACTCATTAGTTAGTTACCTTAGTAACTTGTCAGACTAACTAGTCAACAGTTTTGTTTTTTCAGCTGTTAAGAAAAGCCTCAATTTGCTCATCTAATAACAAGAAGTAAGTAAGAATAGGACTAAATTGTAAATTTATTGAGGTGGGGCCTGTTTCCTATTCATCTCTCTATCCCTGGTGTATGCACAATACATGTCACATAGTAGAAGCCCAATAAATACATAGTAATTGTGAATGAATGAATTGAGGAATGAATGAGTGGCATGCTTTCCCATATGTATACACAGTTATTCAAGAGCCAGACTTTGTATGGGAACAAAAGTAGATGGCTGTACACAGTAATTTGCTGCATAATGACAATTTAGTCAATGAAGGACTACATATAGTGCAATTATTTTATTTTTTATAAGTTTAGTGTAGCCTAAATGTATGTTATTTAAAAAATATACAGTAGCATACAGTCATGTCCTAGGCTTTCACATTCACTCACCACTCAGTCACACTCTGCACACTCTGTCAGTTGTGCAAGCTCCATCCATGGTAAGTGCCCTATATAGGTGTATGAATTTTTATCTCTTATATGGCATTTTTACTCTACCATTTTTATGTCTAGATATGTTTAGATACACAAATACTTACCATTGTGTTTCAATTACAGATTAGTCCCAATTGCCTAGAGTATTCAGTACAGTAACATGCTGTGTAGGTTTGTAGCTTAGGAGAAATAAGTTATAGCATATAGCCTAGGTGTATAGTAGGCTATACCATTTAGTTTGTGTAAGTACACTCTCTGATGTTCACACAATGAAAACGAAATTGCCTAAGGATGCATTTGTCAGAATATATCCCCATTGCTAAGGGATGCATCACTGTATTTTGAGGAATTCTGGGTAGGTTGCTTACACTAAAATATCCACTCTCATCATTCAAGCAACCTCTACCCCAAATTTGTCACTATTCATAAACATTCTAGATGTATTGCATTGTGTCTAGGAGTCACTTACATTTTCCGGAGTCCTGTATTAGATTTCAAAATTATTTAACATTTTGCCATGGATTCATGCCAGGCAGCAAAAATAACTATATTACATATTTATTCAGGTCCTGGGCCCTATTATAACTTTTTTGTTCCCACGCATACCCTGACACAACTACATTCATATAATAGAATCTTAAATATTGTACAGATTAGCTTTAAAAAGCCACTTAGATAACTGAAATTCATCGCCTTTAACTGAAATTTAAAGAAGGGAATGACTTAGCCAAGGACCTCAGTAAATCTTAAAAAATACATATGTGGGTGGAAAGACTCTGTATGTTCTAAAGTGTTAAATAAAGATTACTGCCAGACTTCAAGCTATACAACAAGGCTATAGTAACTAAAACAGCATGGTACTGGCACAAGAACAGAGGCATAGACCAAGGGAACAGAACTGAGAACCCAAATATAAAACCATCTTCATATAGCTATCTAATCTTTGATAAAGCAGACAAAAACATACACTGGGGAAAAGAATCCTTATTCAATAAATGGTGCTGGGAAAACTGGATAGCCACATGTAGAAGACTGAAACAGGATCCGCACCTCTCACCTCTCACAAAAATCAACTCACGCTGGGTAACAGACTTAAACCTAAGGCATGAAACTGTAGGAATTCTATAACAAAATGTTGGAAAAACTCTTACAGACATTGGCCTAGGCAAAGAATTTATGAAGAAGACATCAAAGGCAATCACAGCAGCAATAAAAATAAATAAATGGGATCTGATCAAATTAAAAAGCACCTACACAGCCAAGGAAACTATCAAGAGAGCAAACAGACAACCTACAGAATGGGAAAAAATATCCACATGTCACACTTCCGATAAAGGGCTGATAACTGCAATCTATATAGAACTTAGGAAAATCGGCAAGGAAAAAAATCAAACAACCCTATCAAAAAGTGGGCAAAGGACATGAATGGAAACTTTTCAAAAGAAGATAGACTAATGGCTAACAAACATGAAAAAATGCTCAACATCTCTAATCATCATGGAATTGCAAATCAAAACCACAATGAGATATCACTTATCCCCAATGAGAATGGCTTTTACCAAAAGGCCCAAAACAATAAATGTTGGCATGGATGCAGAGAGATAGCAACACTCATACACTGCTGGTGGGACTGCAGACTAGTACAACCTCTGTGGAAAGCAATATGGAGATACCTCAAAGAGATACAAGTAGAGCTACCATTTGATCCAGCAATCCCATTACTGAGCAACTACCCCAAAGAACAGAAGACATTCTATTAAAAAGACAACTGCACCCGAATGTTTATAGCAGCACAATTCACACTTGCAAAGATGTGGAAACAACCCAAGTGCCCATCAATACGTGAGTGAATTAATAAAATGTGGCATATGTATACCATGGAGTACTATTCAGCTACAAGAAACAATGGTGATCTAGCACCTCTTGTATTTTCCTGGATAGAGCTGGAACCCATTCTACTAAGTGAAGTATCCCAAGAATGGAAAAATAAGCACCAGATGTACTCACCAGCAAATTGGTTTCTCTGATCAACACCTAAGTGCACATATAGGAATAACATTTATCGGGCATTGGGCAGATGGGAGAGGGAAGGAGGGGATGGGTATGTACATACATAATGAGTGCGATGCGCACAATCTGGGGGATGGACACGCTTGAAGCTCTGACTGGGAGGAGGGCAAGGGCAACGTAACCGAAACATTTGTACTCCCATTATATGTATAAATTTAAAAATGGGAAAAAATAAGTGCATATATAATAATAACATATATTGGGTGTCAGAGAGATGGGAGGAGGGAGGAGGGGATGGGTATATACACACATAATGGGTGTCATGCGCACAGTCTGGGGGATGGACATGCTTGAAGCTCTGACTTGGGTGGGGCAAGCACTATATATGTAACCTAAACATTTGTACCCCCGTAATATGCTGAAATAAAAAAAATTATAAAGAAGACTATATGATTAAGAAAACCCTAAGAAATAATTTTATGAACCGGAAATCATATTAAAATCTTTTAGACAAGAGTTACAGAAGATTAGAACATACTATCTCACAATCTTTCCATCATTTGGAAATTCAAGCAGAGGCTGTAAGATTATTTTCTCAAATACTCTCAAGAGGCATCTCTCAATTGGAAGAGAGATTGAAATAAACTGATGTGTTTGGCAGTTTCTTCCAATTCTAATGGTCAATGAAGTCTATGAGCATGAAAAAAAAATAAAAATTACTAATTTTTACTAGTCAGTGACAAATATAGAATGAGAAACCAGGTTCTTCAGACACCCAGTTCAGTGTTCCACCCACTATACTACATGGCTGTTCTTCTCATACAAATGGGCAAGATCCCTGGGGGCAGAGGGGATGGGGTGAGGTTAAACACTGCCCTATTAAGCATAAATGCCATGGTCTCCATTCCTAAGTAAACCATAGACTTAGGTGACTAATAGACCATGACATGATCCTCTCCTTCAGACTGCATCCACCCTTGTCAAGCTGCAGCCCTCCGACCCCCTACAACGGCTGGACAGCTGTGGTTTTTATTTTTTTGTTGTTGTTGTTTTTATTTAAGACAAAGCATGATCAGAAACTCCTCTACCACTCTGTAGAGGATGTAAGGCTCTGATTGGACCCTTTTACCACAAATTGGAGCACATGGATGGCCTTACTGTGTTGGTGTGTAAAGTAATTTAACTAGAAAACTGTTGCTATTTACCCCATCCTACTTTATTCCCATGATAAACACGCACACTCTGCCTCTTTCCTTCTGGGTGCACATACAGAGTATGGGTACTCCTAGACTGGTGTAGATGTGTCACTGCTAATGTGAAAGACCACAGGGTTACCTTGGGGAAGAAGTTGGTTGCCCCTCTTGAACAAAATAAGCCCTGAAACTATAACAATTCCCCACCTCACTTCCAGAATGAACTCCTGAGATACTCAATTCAGCCTGAGCTTTCCAATCCAATTACCCAGAAATCCATTGTATCCAAGACTCTGCAGTAGTCCCTAATTTTCACACCCTGCTTACAAAAACCCACAACTTAGACCAATATGTACAAAACCCTGAGTAAGTGCACCTAGCCTCTTGCCACCCCTGCTATTGGGAGGCCCCCTCCCTGCTATTGTTCTTTTAAAAATCTGGCTGCTTTGGGAAAATCTGTAAATTCCTAAGTGAAAGATAGAAAAAAAAAAAAAGAAAGGAAGAAGCTGTGAAAAGCAGGAACCACTTAAAGGAGTTGACTGGGGCCCTCTCCCAGGCAAGATTGCCTTTGGTGATACAGTGAACCAAAAATATCTTTTTCATACTGCTTCATTGTTGTTTTCACTTCATTTTGTCACTCAGTCAGAAAGCCTACAAATTGAAAAGTCATATGATCTAACAAAGCACCCTCTTGCAGTTACATCTGGGAAGGTTTAGGAAACTATTTCTCATTTAATCATATTTCTGAATACATTAAATCATTGCTTTCCTCCAAACTTCTTTTATTCATGGAAATCTGATACCCTGAGTGCAGAAAAGTTAGGGAAATGAGGATAAAATTCTGAAATTCAGGAGAGGGATAGTTGGAATTCTGGAATATAGAAACTTCAGGCATGGACAGAGACGTAATTGTTCCTCCCCCCTCACACGCTCATCCTGTGGAGAGTCCTAAGTAGCATAAAGACATGGATGGCTGAGAAGTGGGGCAGGGAGCCATGGGAGAGGACTTCAAAAAGGGAGAGTACCAAAAGCAACTTCACACATTGCAAAAGTTTGCTTAAGGTCAGCTGTCCTATCAGAACAATGGGGATTAATCAGGCTTGCAGTACCTAGCCTGGCAGCCTTAAAGAGGGTATAAAATACTGTTCTTATAAGAAAATCATTTCTAAGATTCGAGCACGTAACTAAAAAAGACAGCCCGACTTTAAGAATGCAGTTCATCTGTTATTTGGGGCTGCCTCTTTGGGCGCTTCTTCCTTCTCCCCCTTCCTTTTAGCTCCTCAACTAATTTAATCTGTAGCAGTATTCCCCACACTCTGAAGTGGAGTGAACTGAAATAAAGTCATTTAATATATACCTTTCTACAGTTTAAGATTATTTACACTCTTACCTGATGCTTGTTTCGGAATTACAATTGAGATGTCACTTCTTTTCTTCTTTTCCTTATCTTAAAAAAATATTTTTTAATGTTTTTACTATTAACATGAAAAGACTGTTAAGATTCAATATTTTCTAACTTTCTTAATACATTTTCCATAAGGGTTTTAAAATCTATTTGAACTCACACCAGTAAATCATTCTCATGTTAGGGCTCTATTTTCCTCTCCTACTTGGAGATAGTTTCTTAGAGAGGAAAAAAAAAAAAAACCAGTGAACTGGGGACTTAATAAGGCCTGACTCTGCAACCAGGGAACTATGCCATCTTCACCAAGTTGTCTAACTTGTCTGGACCTCAGTTTCTTCATTTGTAAATACTGTCACAACAATCTCTATCTTATTAATATCTTCTTCCCAGGTTGATTGGGATGACTAAAAGAGATGATTTACCAAAAAGAATGTATTATTATAAATATAAGATATGATTATTATAGGTTATCCTCAATTTCTGAACTGGCTGCATTCCAGAAGTATGCTAACATGTTGTAGAGATACAAATCCATCACTAAAATGGATGGGGAGATGAATCTTTGCCTTGCCAACCCCATAGGGATGTTATAATGATCAAATAAGATAATAGGTATGAAAGAGCTTAGTAAATCTTAAAGTATTATCAAAAACGTGAGGAGGTTTTTGTCTGGTTTGGTTTTTAGTTTGCTTTCTGTTTTAGTTCTAGAGATGGGAAGAAGCCCAAAGTGTATAAACTGGTTGTTTGGATTCTGGACAGCATTGTCCCAAAGGAATCAGGCTGTTAGTGGTGATTAGGATCCTAGGCCAGCCCATCGACTCACTGCTCTTCTCACACTACATACTTTCACTGGGTGATCTCATCACAC
>RJWJ010020061.1:0-29517 GCA_004363605.1 Indri indri | reverse complement strand
GGACGGATATATGCATACACAAAGGGTGCAATGCACACCCTCCGAGAGATGGACACGCTTGGGACTGGGACTTGGGGGGAAGGAGGGGCAAGAACCACATATGTAACCTAAACATCTGTACCCCTATAAACAACAAACAATAAAAAAATAAAAATAATTTAAAAAAAAAAAGCTTCTGCACTGCCAAGGAAGCTATCATTAGAGTGAATAGACAGCCCACAGAATGGGAAAAAAAATATTTGCTCTCTACACATCTGATAAAGGGCTGATAACAAGAATCTATCTAGAACTCAAAAAAATCAATAAGAAAATATCGAACAACCCCATCAACAAATGGGCAAAGGAAATGAACAGAAACTTTTCAAAAGAAGACAGAATAATCACCAGCAAACATATAAAAAAATGCTCAACGTCTCTAATCATTAGAGAAATGCAAATCAAAACCACAATGAAATATCACCTAACCCCAGTGAGTTTGGCCTCTATCAAAAGATCCCAAAACATCAAATGCTGGCGAGGATTCGGAGAGACAGGAACACTCTTACACCAGTGGTGGGACTGCAAATTAGTGCAACCTCTGTGGAAAATAATTTGGAGATACCTCAGAAAGCTAAAAATAGGAATAGCATTCGATCCAGCAATAGCACTATTAGGCATCTACCCAAAAGAGCACAAAACATTCTATGATAAATACATCTGCACCCGAATGTTTATGGCAGCACAATTCACTCTTGCAAGGATGTGAAAACAACCCCAGTGCCTGTCAATCCATGAGTAGATTATTAAAATTTGGTATATGTTTACAATGGAATATTAATCATGAGAAACGACAGTGATCTAGAACCTCTTATACTTTCCTGGATTAAACTTAAGCCCGTTATCCAAAGTGAGGCACCACAACAGGGGAAGAATGGACTCCACTTTTACTCGCCATCAAATTGGTACCAGCTGATCAACACTAGGGTGATCACATGGCACAAATACTCTCCAGGTATTAAGGGGATGACGGGGTAAATCCGCAACTAAAGGACATGGGGAGCACTGTAGGGGGTAAGGGCGTGCCTTTAACCCACATTTGGGTGAAGCAAGGACGTAAAGTGTAACCATAATGTTTGTACCCTCACAATTCCCTGAAATAATAAAAAAAAAATAGAATAAAATAAAATAAAAAAATAAAAATAAATAAATAAATAAATAAATAAATAAATCACTTTCGTTTAAAGAGGAAATCAAAACCAAAGTTACAAACTGTAGAAAAAGTAATGACAAACATCCTGTGATACAGTTCAATAAAGTATCTGAAGAAGAAAAAAATCCTCATATAGCCATCTAATCTTTGACAAAGGAGACAAAAACATACACTGGGGAAAAGCATCCTTATTCAATAAACAGTGCTGGGAAAATTCGATAGCCACATTTAGAAGACTGAAACAGGATCCACATCTTTCACCTCTCACAAAAATCAACTCATGGTGGATAACAGATTTAAACCTAAGGCATGAAACTATAAGAACTCTAGAAGAAAATGTCGGAAAAACTCTTACAGACATTGGCCTAGGCAAAGAATTTATGAAGAAGTTCCCCAAAATTAATTAATTTCAGAGTACCCAATATAAGGAGAAATTATATAAAATGCATAGGGACACTTAGGAATAAGTTCTAGATCTACATGAAGAAACTAAAAATGCTTCCTGGGAACATAATGGGAAAGTTGATTAATGGGATAAAATCTTATGATCCTATGTAGAAGGCTAAATAATAAAAAGGTGATAAAATTTCTGAAATTAATATACATATTCAAAATAATGTAATTATATTCCCTGATACATCTCCAGCACCTAGAACAACTCTTTTCAGCTCAATAAATATTTGTTAATAAAGGAATTCTGCCCTCAAGAAGTTTACATTCTAGTGGGGTGGATATAAGTGAACACGGCCAAGTATGCAAACAAAAAAAGAACAAAAACATATGACCTATTCAATCTCTCTCTCTTCTGTGTACCCAAAATGATTTGTTGTCACGTGTGACAAGCTATGTGTATATGAATCATTTATATAGCTTTTCTCATCATGAAGCTTTAAACATAACAGAACCTGAATAAATGGATATTGCTTCATCTCCCATCACTTCTTAATGTACCTCTTATTTTGGCCATAATAGACAATTCCCTTCCCATTTTCCATGCAGTGTTATACCTCTGACTATAATAGCCTTTTTTCTTTTTTTAATTTCATACCTTGTCAAATTCTACTCATTTTAAGAGACCCAGTCTAAACCAACTATTGTTTTTTGAAATATCCTCCAACCCCTCAGGAAGAATTAATCACCTCTCGTCTTTGTTTTCATTGAATTATGTACACAATGCTGTCAATTAGAAAAATGAGGGCAACATCCTAAGTATGTGAGAGCCACAGGATATAAGGATCCTGGATCCTTGGCACTAAGGAATACCACACTTGGATACATGCCCTGACAATTTCATGGAGCAGAGCTAGCATACCATCCCACACATTTAATTCAGAAAGAAATAAACATCTATCTCATTTGGGATCTTTGCTATCCTCATCTAAATACACAACTCGATATTTTAAAACATTGATCAAATCATATCTCATCCTATCTCAAAATACCCCAATGGCTTCCCCAGCACTTGAACCACTCACAATAAAATAAAAACTCTTAAACAGTGTACAAAGCCCTGCATGATCTGGACCCTGGTAAGCTTCCCTACCTCCTTTTACCATTCTGCCCTCGCTGACTCTACTCCAGCCATACTGGCCACATTGTTGGCGCTCAACACACCAAGCTTATTCTTAACTTAGTTGCACATTTGCTATACTGTTTCCCATTAAAACACTTCTCCCAGATATTCCATTGTTCATTCTTTCTCTTCATTTAGGACTCTGCTCAAATGTCGCCTCCTCAGAGGCCTACCCTGATCATGCAATCCAACATGTTCCTCTACCACTAAGACTTTTATCCTTGTTTAGTTTCTTTGTGGCACTTACCACTGTATGGCATTATATCACATATACGGTTACGTATTTTCTATTTTCTTTGCGAGAATGTTAGCTCCATCAAGGCAAAGGCCAGGTCTGCTTCGTGTATTTTAGCATCCCTAGGGCTTAGTATTGTGCTTGTCAGATCATAGGTTTTAAACATTTAACATTTGCTGAATTAATGAATGAATATATGAACTTGGAGCAGGTCAGATTTTTCAAATAGCCCTCCTTTGTTGACTAAACCTGCCTCAAACGTATTTTTATCCTCAATGTAATAGCTTTTCCAACTTTTATTTTTATTTCATTTTATTTTATTTTTCTGTATTCTAATTATCCCAAAAACCCCGTAAGGGAGAAAGACATAGTTATTAATCCTATTTATAGATTAAGAAACTAATCTAATTTAAAGTAAGTTTGGCAAATTATCTCAAGTAAGACAACTAATAACAGTGGAAGCAGGAATTCACATCTGACTGGCTCTAATGGCCTTGTCCTTTTGACTGCACAACTCTATGCTTTTGGAAAACCTCTAAACATATCTATTTTTTTCCACATAATGACTCTTGAAATATTTGAAAATAATAATCACTCATACTTATCCATAGTATATCTTTCCATTTACTTTAACTTTTTTCTTAAAAGTTTCCCAACTACACAGTATCCTTTCTGTTCCCTTCTAGATGCACTCCAATATGTATATGCCTCTTAAAAGGCAGAGATAAGATGTAAACACAGTCTTCTAGCTGTGGTCCAACTAGGCAAAAGAAAAGTGAGATTACTTTTATAGTAATATGAGAACTGGTTTTCTGTTATTGTAATGGCTGCTTGCGTTGGATGCTAAATAGACAGCTGAAGAATACTAGTGGATGTTGTGATTCATTTTGTGATCAAGCAAACTCTCTGATATTTTTTAGGTAAGGAGTTTCCCCTATTCCACCTTACTGCAATTGATTGAAAATCTATTTCATGCAAGCAACCTAAAGGTAAGACTTTCATTTATGTTCTAGAAATTTACTTTGTTTATTTTATTCAGCCTAGAAGTCCAGGGTGTTAGGATCACTGGGGACTTTGATTTTGTCTTCGCTCTATCCTCTAAACCATTATTGAATCATTTATGGAATAAGTGTCTTTTTGATATCATTTTCTCAGTCAAGATATATAAACTCATTGTATTTCACTTACAAAACTCCACTTGTCAGTCTATTTTATCCCGTTACCCAAGTCAGATTTTAGTCCTGTAATGTCTACCATTTTTCCCTTTGCCTAGTCAGACAATTTACTTTTAGTCCCATTTATATTAACTAATAAAGACTATTTCTACCTTTCGTTATTCATTCTCAATGTAGGCATAATTTCACATTATTTAGTTTTTAACTTTTATTTTGGTCATATATTCAATGCTGATCTCTAAGCAGCAGATGGACAAGGACTACGTCTTATGATTGTGTGTGTATCCATGGCACAAACCACAGCTTTGGATAGGTGCTCTGCAGTTATCTTGTTTATTAACAATGACTAGAGAGTGTCAATGGCCAATCCATATTAACCTGCAATATCTAGGAGATCTGGGAGTATAAGTCAACTTTTGCTTGCAATTGTATTCTCAGTGCCAAATATGGTGCCTGGCAAATAGTACACAGTCAGTGAATATTTGGCAAATGAATGAATGGAGTTAGAATGAACACCATGGGTGAACACCCTAATTGAAATCATTTACTAAGAGCCAGAATTCATTTCAACACCCACCTAATCATTGACTAAGCATTTACTGGGTGACTATACGCCAGGTGCTGTTCTTGGCTCTGCCGTCATAGTGACAAACAAGAGTAAGATCCTTACTTTCAGATGACTTAGTTTCTAGTGGAGAGACACAAAACAATGAACCAAAAATCAAATAAAATGATTCAGATAAAGATATATCCCCATGGAAGGTGTACAGCAGGATGATTATCTTAACAGGACAGAAATTGACATGAGGACTATTCAACAACCAGTTTCCTTTGCAAACAAGGGTTTCTGTAAAATGATAGCAAGTTTCTTAAAGCCCACTTCCTGAACTTTAAAAAACAAAATGCTATATAAATCCTTGACTTGAAGGAATTCTCACCAATCATCTGAGCTAACTGCCTACAGTGGATTGAATAGTGTACTTCAAAAATATGGTCACTGGAACCTCAGAATATGGCTTTGTTTTAAGAGTCTTTGCAGTGATCTAGCACCTCTTATATTTTCCTGAATTGAACTTCAGCCCATTATCCTAAGCGAGGTATCACGGGATAGGAAGAATGGGCTCCACTTGTACTCGCCATCAAATTGGTACTAACTGATTAACATTATGGTGCTCACATGGTAGCAATATTCTCCAGGGATTAGGGGGACTGGGGCGGGGTTAAACTCACAACTAAAGGACATGGTGAGCATTGTAGAGGGGAAGGGCATGCCTCTAACCCTCGCTTGTGTGACCCAAAGACATAAAATGTAACCAAAATGTTTGTACTCTCATAATACCCTAAAATAAAAATGAAAAAATAAAATAAAATAAAACAAAGTTGGAATTTTGGGGTTAAAAAATAAAATAAAATAGAGTCTTTGCAGGCAGATGTAATTAGTTAAGTTAAGGTGAGGTCTTACTGGATTAGGTTAGGCTCTAATTAAATGATTTGTGTCTATTAGAAGAGGGAAATTGGGACACAGACATACACAGAGGAGAATGCCATATAAAGACACAGAAACACACAGGAGGAAGGCCATGTGACATCTAAGGCAGAGACTGGAGTGTTACAGCTACAAGCGAAGAAATGCCAAGGAATATAGTCAATCATGAGAGCTAGGAACAGGTAAAGAATAATTATTCCCTAGGGCTTTAGAGAGAATAGGACCCTACCTACGTCTTGATTTCAAACTTCTAGGCTTCAAAACTATGAGAGAATAAATTTCTATTGTTTTAAGCCACTCAATTTGTGATACTATAGCAGCCCTAGGAAACCACTATGTTGCTACAGCTCTGAAGTATCTTCCTTTGAAATACATACTTCATGCTAATTTCTAGACAGGCCTTTGGCTTAGAAAACTCAGGAGACTGGTCGTCATTTGCATGTTTAAGTGTTTTTGCAGTAGATAGTTCTCTGTTGAAATCTATGTGTCTGGCCTTTCACTAATGCAATTGAAGGACCTCTCAGGGATTAAAGTTGGGGGGTTCAAATAAACCTAGGTCAAATCTTAGAGCATAAAGCATCAAAGGACTTAAGAACATTATTTTGCCACTCATAATTTATACCTTGATGATCAAGAAGGGCTAGGAATTTTAGCATAAATTAGAACAACTGCATAATGCTTGCTTCAAAAGTCATCCCAAATGCACAGATATAGGGAGAAAGCAACATGATACCTTGGCTTGGAACGGAAGAATACAGGCTTGAATTCTGAACCTTGGTTCCTCTATGTTCTCACTGTATGATCTCAGCCAAGACACTTAATGACTCTGAGCCTCAATTTTCTCAGCTATACAATAGGAATAATGACCACTTCTCTTCAGAGATTTTATGAAGCATAGAGAGAATGTAACAAAGTATGTATTGAAGTGTCTGGCAAATATTATGCCCTCAATAAACAGAAGGTATTATTAAACTAGGTTAAACAAAAATTGAGAAGTATAGAAATATCTGTTTCACTAAGATAAAATAGATTTGGAAAATTATGGGGGCTGTAAATGGCAAAGGCAAAACTAATTACAATGAGTCTTCATTTAATTTTACCCACAAAATTAAACTTTTAAGAGTTTTCCTCTGGTCTTTAAACTTTTTATAATATTAATTGATTAAATTTCTCCCAGTAGTTCTGTTGAATGCTTAATATACAAAGTTTTATGTTCATTTGATCCAGTTTTGTTTTAAATCTAGTATATTCGCCAAACCTTTTACGGTATTTTATTGCACATTTTCAATTCCATAGCTTTGATATTAGTAAAAGTGAAAGAGAAAATTCCTCAATTTAGTGCTCAGCATTTATTGCACAGTTTGAGACTGAATCTACTGCTAAGGTAAAAGTGGCAATTGGTTCAAATGTATACTCTAATTTCAAATGTCAGTTTTCTCATCAACTTTGTCCAATGGTAGGATACAAGAGCAGTTTAGGCAAAGGTTAGTGAAAGAGACTTCAGATGCGTTAAGGATTTTCTACCGATATCACCGCTAACAGTTCTTCTCCAGTGTCTTTTTATGCTCCCTGATGACACTATGTCCCAGTGCATAAGTATCTTGGCATTTTACAAAAATGTTTTAAGTCGAAGTTTCTTTAGTTACCACATTAGTTTTGCTATCTTCTGCCCACAGATGCTCTCCTCACACAGTGTTCCCTTTGAAGTAAGGCAGACATAAATCTTCAGCAGGGAGGGAGCAAGCAAATTGCAGCAGTTTGAGCAGTTTGTTTTGCTTACTGTGTACTCATTTGGGAGCTTTTAGATCTCTCAAGCTGCAAAAGAAGTTCTGCATTGAAACACTTCTCTAGAGACTTGAGAAGTAACTTAGTAATAATTGCCTTGAAACTGAAACTGAAATATTAGCACAATTAATATTATACCAATGTCAAACATCAAGAGACAGTATAGTGTAGGGCATCTGTTTTCAAAATGTGGTCTAGAGACCACTGGGGGTCCCTGAGATATTTACAGGGAGTCTACAAAGTAAAAACTTTTTCATAACATTAGAATCTTTTATGCCTTTTGCATTTTCTCTCTTTAACAAATACAAAGTGGAATGTTTCAAAGACAACATGACGTGTGATGTTGCAATAGGATGAATGCTGAAGCAGATGTGAGGGTCCAACCTTCTATGAAGCCAGGCATTAAAGAGATTAGTAAAGTCAAACCACTTTATTCACTAATTTATTTTTGGAAAATGTAATTATTTTAATAAAAATGTTATTTATGCTTGCATGTAATTGTTTTGTTATTATTATTTATTTATTTTGGTGGATACATAATATTTGTATATTGTTATGAGGTGCAGGGGTATTTTATTACATGCATAGAATGTGTAATGATCAAATCAGGATATTTGAATTTTCCATCACTTTGAGTATTTGTCATTTCTATGTGACATGAACATTTCAAGCCCTCTCTTCTAGCTACTTCAAAATATAAAATGTATTATTATTGACTATAGCTACTCTACTCTGCTGAACAGAACTTATACCTTTTATCTAACTGTATGTTTGAACCCATTACCAAGTTTTATTCATCCTTCCTTCCCATCTATACCCTTCCCATCCTCTGCTATCATTCTACTCTCTACTTTCATGAGATCCCCTTTTTTAGCTCGACATATGAGTGAAAACATGCTGTATTTGTCTCTCTGCGCTTGACTTATTTCACTTAATATCTGATCTCCAGTTCCATCCATGTTTATTATCGATATTTTTAATTAAATGTAGATTCACGTAAAGTGAGTTGTAAGAAATAATACAGAAAGATCATGTATATGCTCTACCCAGGTAATCCTATGGGTAACATTTGGCAAAACTGTAGTACCCTATTACAGCCAGGATGCTGAAATTGACTTAATCAAGATTAGAATAGACAGAACAGTTCCATTGCCACATGGATGTTGCCCATTCATAGCTACACCCATTTCCCCTACTCCATCATGGCGCCTAACACCACTAATCTGTTCTCAATTTTTATAATTTTTTTGTTTAAATGAATTAATAAAATAATATTTTTGTTTCAGTTTTTATTTTTCATATGTGAATGTTTGGTATGCATAACTCAAAATAAGAAGAGGTCTTTGGGACATTCGAAATGTTTACAAGTGTAATGATATGCCGAGGTCAAAAAGTGTGAGAAATACCAGACATAAGGTTAGGAGGAGCCCAGACTCTGGAGCCAGACCACATGCACTTGACTCCTGGCTCCACCATGTTCTAGTTGTGAGTTGAGCACATACTTAGCCTCTATGTGTATTGCTTTTCTTGTCTTTAAAATGGAGATGTAATTATTCCTACCCCATAAGATCATGAAGATTTAATGAGTTCGTGTATGTAAAGCACCTAGACCAATGTCTTGCACATAGTAATTACTACATATGTGTTAGGAGTTACTTTTATTAGACGCCCAAGGTCTAACTTTGGTCATGGGTGGGAGGGCCAAATAAGTACACAAAGATAGTTCTGCACCTCTCTCCAACCCCACACTTGGAATAATTTCCCCTCTTCATTTTCCAAATCCTACTTACCATAAATGATAGGTCAAATTCTACCTTGTCCATTTGCTCTTTCCTGAAACCATTTACACTCTCTGAAAACCCAGATCACTCATTGTGGCCATTACCTAAACTTGCATTTAATCACATGCTTTATTAGCTGAATCCTTAACTATTTCACATGTGGGTGTATCTTGACAGCATAACTGGATCATGACAGTCTGAGACTATTTTACATGTTCTCCTCTATTCTCTTTAATGCTCTACATATAAGTGCCTAGGATACACCTTTTTATTGAATACACTTTATTAAAAATATAATAACTATATTAATCTTAAACCCGAACTTTATATTTGATAAAGTATTTCAAGATTTAGGATTTTACCAAACTCTTGGTACTTTTTAGGAGAACCTTTGCAAATGTTTACCAAGCAAGGTCTAAGTTAATTACTTAATCGTGTTTGACACAATTATTCGTGTATCAAAAAGAAAATATGGTTTTAAAAAAGAGAAAAGGAATGGAAAAGAATGAAGAAAAATTATAAGTTAAAACTGATGTCACCTCATTGCTCAGTATCAATTGGAAATAAGAAAATTCTCTATGTACATATGTGTATATGCATTTCATTACAAAAACACAGTTATGTTACTAAACTACCACACTTAAGAATATGTCAGCTATTTCTGTTCATTAAATGCATAAATCTAGCCATATAAGGCTACAGATTCAAAATAACAACGGAAAAATTTGAACCTAAACCATATCCTGATTCTTGGGTAAACCTCACAAGAAATCCTTGCAAAATGCCTATACCTTATTCCTGTATCTGGGAATCCTTTACACATGAAACATGGAAAATTGAAACAACAATGCAAAACAGAAGGCCAACATAAATATATAATAACCCAAAATGCCTGAAGAAGCAACAATCTTAAATAGTAGGGAAATGTCATATACTGAGACTCTGGATTATGGAAGACTTCTGGGCCTGGTGCCAGGGTTAAAATTGATACCATGGGGGATAATATGGCCTGCTAGCCCTTTTTAGCCAGTCCCTAATACCACAGACCTCCTGACTCCTCTGTTTCCAAAGTTAAACTACAGTAACATCACAACAGTCTATGAATGTCAATCATATTTAGAAAATAAAGATGAAATCACACAGCTATGTTTGTGCTGCCCTGCTGTCTAAACCACAAGAACAATATACTTGAAAACTTGCTAAAATGGCATACTTATGTTCAATGGTGATAGAATGGTGTTCTTTTTATTTTCTTCTTTTTTTATTGATTCAGTGATAATTGAATATTTTCTCCCTTGTGTTCCTTCACATAGCACCTGCCATAAATCCTTATTATAGCATGTGTCACATTAGAGTTATTATTAGTTTCTATGTCTTCTTCCCCCAAGACTGAATTTTTAACCTTATTTGGTGTCACAGAAACCTTACAAAATGTATTTAAGCTCTGGATTGAAGCCGCAGGAAGTGTAGTAGCATGCAGCAATAGTTTAAGTGGATAGACACTAGAGAAACACTGCCTGCATTTTAATCACAGCTATACTGGGACTATGTGACCTTGCAAAAATCTTCACCTCTCTGTGCCTCAGTTACCTCATCTGCAAAAGGGATGATAATAGTACATACTTCATAGAGTTTTGTAAATGTGAAATATGTTAATGTATGTTAGATACTTAGAATGGGGCCTAGCTCATATTGAAAAGAAATAAGTGAATGAATGAATATGCACACAGTTTTGCATTTAATTTTAGAGTGTTTCTGGACCTCCATGCTCATCTCTCGATCCCAATTAAAGACTCTGAGCTCCTCTAGGAACAAAAATGTGACTTATCTATGTATGTCTTCTGCATTCATCACAGAGTCTGGCACACAGTAGACTTTTAATAAATCACAAATATAAGTGCGGCATATTCACTTCTCTCCTTCTAAATCTCATAGTTCAGGGGCCCTGATAATAGAGGTCGCTATCCTATGAGAGGTTATTGCCAAATTGTGAAGGTTTACTAGCGCTCTTCAAGCCAAGAAGATAAATCTATAGAAATGCAACGCTCTATAGGTGGCTAAGCCCTATCTGGTGTTCATTATCAATGTTACTAGTAATATAACTGTTAGTAGTAATTGTGTTAACAATAACAACTGCAAAATGTATGCTTACTTCATTCCATGCATCTACTAGGTGCTGTACAAACATGCATTTTAATAATCTTAAATACTAATTAATGACATATTTTACTTAGTTATATCATTTAATCTCCAGCAAGTAGGTGTCATTGATATTTCATTTTTAGTGTTTACAACCTATTGTTGTTGTAAAATTATCCACAATTTACAAGGGGAGACTGAGGCTTAGACATTTCGAATAACCTGCCCGAGGTTACAGCATGGAGCCAGAACCAGATCTATTCAACTCCAAAGTCTCTTAACAACTCTACATTATGCAGGCTGATAGACAGAGGGAAAGTCCAGAGGCTCCATTTTCCTGAGGGTTACAGGCTACAAATTCCCCTTTCCCCTGCTCTAGAGCTTTCAGGTGGCTCCTCTTGGCCTCATAGGCAAAGAATAATTGGTTTTGTTCTTAAAAGGATATACAAATATTTATGAACCTTGGCATCTCTCTCTAGCTCCAAAAGTAATCAGCAGGAAACAATAAGAAGATAAATACTTTGTTGTGGTTAGAATTATATTCTGGCTAGGATGCCTATTGGCTAACTCAGATGAAGCTCCAAATATGTTCATTTGCTCTTTTCAAATGAAAAATTATTCATATTCACAGGAAAAATAAAACAAACATGCTTAGATGGTACAGTGTATGTCTATAGCCTCATTCTGGCATTCCCAGATGTCCTTTAAAAAAGGCTATGCAAACCTCTCCAATGTCTACAGTCAAATTTTGTAAAGTCACTTCCATAATGAGAATCACAATTACTATAAAGCTTAGCTATAAATGCCGGCATGACTAGGAAAGTCTGCATCTTCAGGAATGCAGCACACTGGAAATAATGGTGTCCTTTGCCCATAAGTTCTTTGTCATTACATTCATCACCCACCATTTTCTCTCCCCTCCCTTGTCACCAAGGTCACCTTTCTAAAACACGAGTAAAAATATCACATCCTTTCCTAGAAAGCATTAATGCCTCCCCTCATTGTTGTTCTCAAGATTTGTTGTGCTTCAGAATCACTTTGGAAACTTTGTAATAAACAGATGCACTTCCTGGAGACTCCAATTCTGGAGGCATGGATTGAAACCTGGGAATCTGCATTTTAATCCATACCCTGGTGAATTTTGATACTGGTGGTTTGAAAATTACACTTTGAGAAATATTGATCTTTGGGATAAATTTCTTTAGTCTAGCTTTCAAGGTCTTTCTTGATTTGGCTCTGCATACCAATTATACAAAGGCATTTTTAAATCATTAATGTATATTGGATTTTATCATATATCTTTTTAGAATTTAGAATCCATACAGAATCTTCTTTGGTATCTGGATGTGATTAGCTAATAAACTTCCTAACATCACAGGTAGACCTCCTAATATCAGTCAAATCCATCCATCACTTCCTTCTATAGTGATTACCTTTTTTTTAGTCATTATCATATTTGTCCTGCCCTACCCTCTTAATTGGTCTCCCAGTCTCTGATCTTATACATTTTTGAGCTGTCATTCATAATGTAGTCAAATGAGTCCTTCAAAAATACTAATATTTATTAAGTATATTTTTGTAAGCATTTACTAAGTGAAAGATACTGGTTTAAGAGTTTTATATTTCAGTTACATTCAATTCTCCTGACAACACTATAAGGTATATACTATTACTATCCTTATTTTACAGATGGGGAATGTAAAGCAATAGAAGGTAGTGGTCAGGATAAAAAGTTGATCATTTCAATGCCTCGATTAAAATCCTTAATGGGACACTTTCAACTATAGGATAAAGTCTATGCTTCAAATATGACCTGAAACCTACCCTGCAAGCTTCAGCTTTCTTCCTTCTTCCTCAAACCCTATACTCTGCTATAGCAATCTAATAGCTATTGCTGGAATGCATTGTAATTTTTAATACCACTAGAGTATTATGCATTATACATAACGTTTTATACAGAAGCCTGCACAATATTTTTGGGTGAATTAGAAAAATGAACACCCCCTGGTATGACAAACTAGGAAAATGTTGCCCCACACTGGGCAGATACAGCTACAAAGGAGTGACCATTGTGAGTAGAGCACAGACTACATTTCAATTTCTTCTGCTCCCAACTCAGCTGGGTGCTTTTGTATGATTGTGCCAGGGCTCAATGACACTTTCATTGTGTGTGCTGAATCCAGGAGCTGGTCTTTCTGGTGAACCATCTTTTAATACTGCTTAATTGAAAAAAATAACTCTTTCTTTCTCATTTTTTTTGTAATTTCAAAATACTAAGGTGTACAAATATTTTGGTGCATGGATATACTGTACAATGCTGAAGTCAGGGCTTTCAGTGTGCCTAACACCTGGATAGTGTTCATTGCAATTGATAGGTAGGTTTTTATCCCTCACCCCCTTTCATCTTCTCCATTTCTTAGTTTCCAATGTCTTTTATGTCTCCTTGTGTCTGTGTGTACACATCATTTAGCTTCTACTTATTAGTGAAAACATGTGGAGTTTATTTTTTCCTTTCCTGAGATACTTCAATACTTCACTTAGGATAAGGAACTCCAATTCCACCCCAGTTGTTGTGAAAGACATTATTTCATTCCTTTTCATTACCGAATAGTACTCCATAGTGTAAGTGTGTGTGTATGTGTGTGTGTGTATGTATATATCACATTTTCTTTACCCACTAATCAATCGGTTGCCACTTATGTTGATTCCATATCTTTGCAATTGTGAATTGTGCTGCAGTAAACATTTGGGTGCAAGTGTCTTTCTTATAAAATGATTTCTTTTCCTTTGGGTAGATACCCAGTAGTAATCACACAAGCTGCTAGACAAAAGAAACAACTAACTTACAAAGGAAAACCTTTCAGACTACCAACAGACTTCTCAGCAGAGACCTTAAAAACCAGAAGGGATTGGGGACCCATTTTCAGTCTTCTTAAACAGAAAAACTGCCATTCAATAATTTTGTATCCTGAAAAAGTAAGTTTCATAAATGATGGAGAAATAAAGACTTTCCCAGACAAGCAAACACTGAGGGAATTTGTCACTACTAGATAGACCCTATGGGAAATGCTCAAAAGTGCACTGTACATGTAACAGAGCCATAGATACCTATCAGTGTAAAATCTCCAGAAAGTTAAATCTCACAGCTCTTTGAAAATAGCAGCACAAAAGGGAAAACAAAACAACAAGGTATCATTCAACATGATGAACAGAACAGATTCTCACATATCAATACTAACCCTGAATGTGAATGGTCCTAGTGCTCCATTTAAAAGACATAGACTGGCTGAATAGATGTCAAATCACAACCAAAATATATACTGTCCCCAACAAGCACATCTAATTTGCAAGGACTCACATGGTTCAAGGTAAAGTGATGAAAAAACATCCCATTGAAATGGAAACCAAAAGTGAGCAGATGAAGCCATTCTCATGTCAGATAAAATTGACTCTAAATTGACAACGGTGAAAAAAAAAAGGACAAAGATGATCACTACATAATGATAAAGGGAGGAATTTTGCAAGAAGACATAACAATCCTAAATATATATGCACCTAACACAGGAGCTCCAGATTCATAAAAAAAATTCTTCTAGATCTAATCAAAAAAAGTAAATAGTGGCATCATAAATGCTGGGGGCTTCAACATCCCATTGAGAAATCTGGACAAGTCATCAAAGCAGAAAATCAACAAGGAAACACTGAAGTGAAATGCAACTCTAGAATAGATGGACCTAACAGACATCTACAGAACACTCAACTGAAAAACTGCAGAATATACATTCTCATCAGCACATTGGACATTTTCCAAGATTGATCGTATGTTGGGCCAGAAAACAAGTTCTCAGTGTCAGGTCAGCAATTTGAAAAGTCAGTTCTTAGTGTGCTCTTGGCAAAAGAATGACCAGACATGCTGAAAGCAAGGTAAGCACCAAATCAGGTTTATTGAGGAGAGAAAGATAGGATTACAGAGCAAGTACAAGGCAGAGGTTTACAGAGTGAGGGCAAGATACATTCACCACAGAATGACAGAGGGGCCCCTTGTCATACCAAAAAGGCATTGGTTATGGTTTGCATCTTGTTTTATAGTGTCTGGATTGGGCCCTCCTCATGGTTCAGATGTCATCATGAACTACTTTGATAGACAGTTGGTAGTAATGTGACCTGAGTCTTCCTGTGCATGTGGATCTCCCATGAGCCTCTTTGAAAGCCCATTTTGGGGAGTTAACTGTAATTTAGACTTAAACTAATGACATGATAATTAGCCTTAGGTTGTCCCAGGTCATCTCCTAGAAACATATTACATTCTGCATTCTTTTGCAGTTGGTGCACTAAGTACTGATTGGCAGATTCCTAAGGCATTCCCTCCTCTCCCAGATGTAGCAATTGCTTGGGGCAGGATTAAGGTGGCGCAGCACTAAGACAGGCTGTCTTTGTTCTTCTTCCCAGGTGGGATAATTGCTTGAGGCAGCACCAAGGCAAGGCACCCACTTTTTGTCCCTAGGAGAATCTAAGAGGTCCCTTGCTATCTACCTAAAATCAGCAAATCCACTGATGTGAATTCACTGCAAATTGACATTGCAGTACATGTCTTCTCAGACTACAGTAGCATAAAACTAGAAATCAATTCCAAGAGAAGCACTGAAGTCTTCACAAAGTCATGGAAGTTAACAATCTGCTGATAAACAATCCTTGGATCAATAATGTAATTAACATGGAAATCAGGAGATTGTTTGAAGTGAATGACAAATGAGACACAGGCTTTCAAAATCTATGGGATACAGAAAAAGCAGTGCTGAGGGGAAAATTCATAGCCTTAAATGCTTACATCAAAAGGACAGAAGGATCACAAATTAACAACCTATTGTCACATCTCAAGTAATTAGGAGAAATCAAACTTAAAGTCAGTAAAAGAAAATAAATGGCAAAGCTCAGAGAAGAACTAAATGAAATAGAAACCAAAAAGACAATACAAAGGACCAACAAAACAAAAAGGTGATTCTTAGAAAACAAACAATATCGGTAGACCACTAGAAAGATTAACCAAAAATTGAAAAGAAAGACTCAAATAACTTCAATCAGAAATGGAAAAGGCAATATTACAACTGATCCCACAGAAATACAAAATATAATTTGTGAATGATACAAAAACTTCATTGCATACAAGCTAGCAAACCTAGATGAAATGGATAAACTCTTGGAAACACGTAACCTCACAAGCCTGAATCAGGAAGAAATAGAACTCCTGAACAGATTAATAATGAGCAGCGAGATTGAGGCAGTAATAAAAAGTCTCCCAACAACAACAAAAAAGCCCCGGGCCAGACAGATTCACAGCTGAATTCTACCAGACCTATAAAAACTGGAACCCTTCCTGCAGATACTATTCCGTAACAGTGAGAAGGCAGGAATCCTCCTTAACACATTCTACAAAGCCAGTCTCACCTTGATACAAAAGCCAGGAAAGAACACAACAGAAAAGGAAAAGAAAAGAAAAGGAAAGAAAAGACAAGACAAGGCTACAGACCAATATCTCTTATGAACATACATGCAAAAATCTTTAACAAAATACTAGCAACTCTAATTCAACAGCTTCCTTCCTTCCTTTCTTCCCTTCCTTCCATTCTTTTTGCATTTCTACAAAATATTTACTGACATTTACTATATATGAAGGAATACAGTAGTGAGCATAATAACCATAGTCTCATCCTTTATGGGTACAGCAGACTAGCGAAGAGGAATATCTTATCCTCCCAGAAGCCTTCCAGAGATTCCCCCATGCAAATGAATCAATCTACCTTTCCTGCTTTTATTTCATTAACTGTATATGACCATTATAATTTTCCTGAATCAGTGTCCTCAACTGTGAAATGATGGTAATCAAAAGCTATCATTATGCTAATACATGACTGTGCTAAAATAGTATGGCAATACATGACATCCTCTAAAGTAGCAGTCAGTGCAGAGATTCTGTAGTACTTACTGTGCTAGAATGGCACTGAAGAACATACGTTATTCTAGACAGAGCACTAATTAGAATTATGTTGCTTTCTTACGAGGTTTCAATTATGGGAGTGGGGACAGGTGGGGAAGTGGTGCCATGATGGAAATATGGAGAAAGTTTTCTATCTCAAGGCCTCTATATTTATATATTCTGTTGGCTTGCTATTTTTCCATAGAAGTATTTTTAGTATATTCTAGATTTGGTGGAAAATAATGCCCATGAACTTTGGAGAATTTAAATATAAACAACAGCAACCACTGCAGATTTAATGAGGAGAAAACGAACTGTATCTTGACATATCTTTGAGGTTAATGTTGTATAATAATGAAAATTGGTAATTTGATCAACAATCTTCAATAGAATTTGCAAGCAAGAGGCTAAATGTTATCAGAACAACCTGATAAAATATGATATTTCATTATTTTAGCATTTAACAAATCTATAGTATACTGTGGTTTAAATACTTATATGATATGACACTGAAGAAAATAATCTAGGGAAAAGTGAAGTTATAAAATGTGATTATAAAAGGGGCTCAAATTTGAATTACACTATGATTGCCTCACTGACTATTTCTGCTCTCTCTTTCCTCCTTATGTTCTTTTTTTCATTCATTATACCTACAATTATAGTTTTGTCATTCTCCTACAGAACAAGTGAAATTAAATTCAGTGCCTTATCTAGTCACTCACAGCTCTTCCATAAGTTTCTGTAATATTTGAGTCACTGCCTGAGAAATACAATACTGTACTGAATGTAATTTAAACTGTTGCTCCCTGAAAGGCATTTTAAGTCTTAAAGACATTGGAGAACACCGTACTATTTGTTTCATCATATACCTGTAGCAACCTTCAAGTTATGCTTTCTATACCCCAAATATATTCTCCCCTTCTTTCTGTATATATTGGATGCCATGTAGTAACAACATTCTCCAGTCTCCCTTGAAGGCTGTCATATATTTTTCTTTTTTTGTTGTTTGTTATTATAGGGGGACAGATGTTTAGGTTACGTATGTTGCCCTTGCCCCCCTTCTCCCCAAGTCCCAGTTTCAAGTGTGTCCATCTCTCGGATGGTGTGCATTGCACTCTTTGTGTATGCATATATCCGTCCCCTCATCCCCCTCGCCCCTCCCCCTTCCCCCCCTCCATACCCGACATCCAATAGATGTTATTCTTATATGTACACTTATGTGTTGTTCAGTTACTACCAGTTTGACGGTGAGTACATGTGGTGCTTGTTTTTCCATTCTTGGGATACTTCGCTTAGTAGAATGCGTTCCAACCCTATCCAGGAGTATACAAGAGGTGTTATATCACCATTGTTTCTTAAAGCTGAATAGTACTCCATGGTATACATATACCACATTTTATTAATCCACTCATGCATTGATGGACACTTGGGTTGTTTCCACATCTTTGCAATTGTGAATTGTGCTGCTATAAACATTTGGGTGCAGGTGTCTTTATCATAGAGCGACTTTTGTTCTTTGGAGTAGATGCCCAGTAATGGGATTGCTGGATCAAATGGTAATTCTACTTGTATCTCTTTAACGTATCTCCATATTGCTTTCCTTTCTTTTCTCTTCCCCTAGGCCAGAACACAGAAAGCAGTGTTTCTCAATCAGATGCAATTTGCCCCCCATTGGACCATTTCCCATTGGACATTTGGTCATATTTGGAGACATTTTTTGTTGTCATAACTTGGGAGTGGTATGCTACTGGCATCTAGTAGGTAGAGGCCAGGGATGTTGCTTAACATCCTACATTGCACAGGGCACCCTCCCTTTTAGTTCCATATGACAATGAATTATCTCAGCCCAAAACGTCAATAGTGACAAGATTGAGAATCTCTGGTCTGGTGGATATTACATGAAAAAGTCTGAGGACATATGTATTTCTGACTAATCTTGTGGAACAGACCTGCTCTATCAGCCTTGGAGGGCCTTAGAAATAAACATGAGAGAGAAATATACTTCTATTTTATTTAAGCCATGGTATTTTTATCTCTTTTTTTGTCCTGTGAAATAGGCAATAACATGCCTAATTTTACAGATTAGGAAGCTAAAATTCATTGAGATCAAATGACTTGGCCAAGATCACATATAGCTAATAGGCAACCAACATGATGTTTAAAAGCAGGTATGTCTGACTCCAAACTCTATTACCTTTACACTGTACCACACTGTCCCACTTTGCCACTTGATTCTGAGACTCTACCCCTGATGTACCAAGTGAAACTCTCTAAGGGGTTGGATATGAGCATCTACTTACATGCCTAAAAACCTCAAAAATAATTTTGGTGAGAAGACAGAATCACTGTTGTAAAATAAAATAGAATGGTGCACCATTTTTAAATACTAATTTAATGAAAAAAAAAAAGCCATAGGTGATTTTTTCTCTATCTGCCAATAATTTCTCAATTTCTAGCTATTAGAATTGCTTGTATTTCAAATCCATATTTCCCTTTGCATTTCCTTCCCCTGTGTACACTTTCTTCCCCACTACAGTATTTGTTATTGTTGTGTGGTGGTGGTGGTACAACTTCTCTGTTTCCTTTTTGGCTTTTGCTTTTCTCTCTTATGAACTAGCAGATTAGGGCTAAGGGCTAGGTGTGAGGATGCTACCAGAAATAGTAACCTGGGTTTAGGAGCCAGAGCAATCAGCGGCTGGTCCAATTCAAGAAAGGTCTCTGAGGCAGACCGAAATCTTGGTCATGAAAGAAGGACTCAAGATAGAATCACGTAGAGCAGAAAGATTTGAACTAAGATCTTTAACAATATCTAGCCAAATCTCTGGAACATTACATCTTTAAAGGAGTCTGATATTGCTGGCTCTTCAGAAATTTGCTAGTCAGCTCTATCTAAAGGCTATGAGAGTGTTGGTCCTAATCTCTACCACAGATGATGATACATATTACATCAAAAACCCTTGGAGACTGTGATCATAAGCTCATGTCTTCCATCTTGGTCCCAGAGGGGATTTTTTTTTTTTTTGAACTCTGGTGAATCAGCAGGGTTTGAGGCTTTTCCTCATTAGAACAAACATAGGGGTCCTGGCATCAGAGACTTTGATAACTGTTCTTTCCATTGAGACTTGATGTAAGACAGATCCTCACAATGATATCAAGTTATAAGACTTATTGTTTAACATAAAATATATTTATGTCATTAATCTCTACATAATGATGTCTCTACCAAAATAAATGCCGATGTTACAGATGTTTAAGTAAAAATAAATTCAACTGCACACTGGTTTCAAGGCCAAGAGCATAGGTATGTCATGTTAAGAGTGAAAGTCTAGAGAAAATACATCAGAAATCAGGTAGGCAGGCAAGAGAACAAAGTAAAGTAAGAAGTAAAAAAATTAGGCAATCAGAAATGATAACATTTGTAAAACTGAACAGGCAGAGGAATATGAAGATTTAACCATTCAACCAAATATTCATACATGGGGAGGAAATGCCTAAAGACTAAATATTAGGTATGAGGAAACAGCCAAATACTCCAATCAAGAACATTTATTTATATAATTCTCACTTAGGAAGAAATCTATTCCCCTGTAGTTTTCCTGGACTCTGCAGAGAGAAAATAGGTAATTGAGAACATCTTATTGAGGTTAAATGTTATGTTATTAGATAGAAGAAATGGCTTTGTAAAGTTAATAACAATACAATATATTTTTGTATTTAAATCAACATTTATTGAGCCCTTATTCTGGGCTGGACCCAATTCTAGTTAATGGAGAAAGATATATGAATAAGTTGTCATCTTTCTTCATAATTTGCTGTCTTTTATGAAGACAGAAAAGTTTGTCATCAACAAATGGACTACAATATGGTATGAATAATGACAAGATAATAAATTTGTGCAGGTTGTTGTGGGAGACTAGAAAAAGGTGGAGAGATCAGAGAAGACTTCCTAGAAGAGGTAGAACCTTGGCTGAGGATTAGGCAAGTGAAGAAATGTATAGAGGCAAAGCATAATATATGCTCAGAGAAAAGTAAAAAGACATGAAAATGTGTGAGAATTGAGTGTTTGGGGGATTCATTCAGTGAATATTTATTGAGCACTGAAATTGTGCCAGGAATGGATTTAGATATTAATGATACAGTTATGGTTGACACAGATAAGATCCCTAAACTCATGAATTTTGCAGTCCATTGAGAGAGACAAACAGATAAATGGAAATTTAATATACTGTGGTAAGCACTTTGGAAGGGGACTAACGGAAGACCAAGGGAGCACAGAGGAGGACATTTATTGCACAATGGGGCAGGGGTGAAGGGGAGGGAAGGCAGCAGGATGTTTGGCAAAGCATCTCTTAGGATACAATTGAGTCTTGAAGGATGAGTATGAATTAACCAGGCAAAACATTTGAAGAAGTAACAACATTGGAAATAACAAAGACAAAGGCAAAAAGAGGAAAGACAACCTGAAATTTTCAGGAACTGTGAGTATTTCTGGGAGTCGAAAATATTGGCAAGAGAGTTGTTTGAGTGATTGATCATGGAGTCTAGGTTGTATAGAGAAAGTCTATCAACGGACTGAGATAAAATGGAAATGAAAGAATGTTTCGCTAAAGTCAAAGAACAAATGTAGAGATAACAGAGGAGCAAAAAAGCTGGAAGGATGGGTGCCTGATTAGTGTGGGGAGAAGATATTTGTATTATAAAAAGATGAAAGGTGGAGAAAATCTCGTTGAAGAGAAGATTTTGACTGTGAAAAGAGAGTGTAGAGGAAGTAAACGCCCCTGGAAATGAGATGAGTAGGAAATGTAATGGTGTAAGCATTGCATATATTTTACATATAGATGTGGAATCACACAAAATAGCAGCAATATTTGGGGTAGGGAAAAAGCCAGATACCCAAATCTTTTAGTCAATGTGCAGGAGTGGCCATGGGATCCATACAGGAGAGCAACACAGAAGAATAGAAAGTAGTGTATCTGGATGACATGAGATTTTCACAAGATGGTTGAAATGGCATTGCAAATTTAGGTAGATGCAGATCTCACCTGCTGCCCTGGTGGCACATGGTGCTGTAGGATGGATGGATTCAAGGGGGTAGCTGTGTTTCAGTTAAGGCAGAAGATAAGGGAAATACACCAGTAAGAGGTTAAACTAAAAAAGCAATCTAACTTTCAGGAGCATAAAGAAAGGACTTCTGGGAGAAGGAAGCTAACGTCAGTCATAGGAAGTGGAAGGGCACAGTGGAATGGGGAGAAAAGGATGGAATAGGTTGGAAGAATAAGGATTTGCCTTTTGAACTAGGTACACATTGGCAAAGATAAGAGTTCTGGTGGATTTGTTAGATTTGAGGTTGTGGAGGGAAGACTGGGCGCATCAATATAAGAACAAGTGCAGACAGAGGGGCTCATTGCCCCAGTGGTAGTATATGGATCTGTTGAAGTTAGCTGACTGCAACCCTGTGCCATCCCCATTTCCTCTTTCATTAGTCTCTCCTTCCTGCCTGACAATTCAGGCCAAGTTAATACAGAATTTTCTTTAATGAACTTCATTGCTTCTGCAAGAGAACCTTGACTAACAGCCACTAGGCAGCTTCTCACAGCACTTGCTGCAAAACCTTTTAAGTGTAGATCTAAGCAAAACCCGCATGAAAAAACCCACAGCTCACACTGATTCACAACTACTTAATCTTCCTCTAGGGGATGAGGCCAGAGTGACTTAAAACACATTTATGTCTTTTCCACATTTCTGTGTCTCCGTAGGAGCTTTTTCTGTTATGGAGCATACAGCTTCTTTGCAGGAAAAGCCACAAAAATGCAAGAGTCCAAAATTGTGAGTGGATCCTGCATTTTTAAATTGCTACTTCCCCCTGTTTAATTTTCCACATTCACATTTCTCAAGTCCCTTATCTTTCATCATAAAACTTGAATACCTTTATATACAATTGATTTCTAATTTTCAGCCTGGATTTACTAAACAAGATAGATGTTTATATGCATTCATTTTTCATGTTTCACTTTGCAGTGATCCTAATAACACTTTACATTTATAGGATACTTTTCCAACTAAAAGCTTTAAGCACTTAACAAGAAACTATTTAGCAACCCCATAGCATCCTTTGAGATGGACATATGATATATAACTGCTGCAAACTCAAAAATACATTTTCACTTAGAATAACTTAGAATAACTTTTTTTTTACTTCAGCATATTATGGGGCTACAGATGTTTAGGTTACGTATGTTGCCCTTCCCCCCCTTCCCCCCACGTCCGAGTTTCAAGTGTGTGCATCCCTTGGATGGTGCGCATCGCACTCTTTGTGTATGCATATACCCGTCCCCTCCTCTCCCTCTCCTAGAATAACTTTTATTGAAAATAATATCTGAAGAGCTATCAGCTGAATTTTCCGGATTTATTTAAAGTAATTTAGCCTATCTCTAAGTCATCAGCATACCTTCCATGTCCACGATAAAGTTATTTATGAGTTTGGAGCTTGGTTTGGATCATGTCTTTAAATTAAAGAATCTTATCCTTTCCATACCCAATATTGATAACAGAATCAGGGAACATATTCAAAGCACAGAACTGATATAGCATACAGACTTCAGATTTTGTTATTTTGGGAGATAGTACACAAAAAGAACATGGTCCCATGTGCCAAAAATTTGGCCAATTTAATTTAATTAAAATATTTATTTGGTATATGTATCAATAAGATTAGCTTGGCTGCAAGTATTAAACCCAAAGGACCAGTGCCGTAAATTCTATAGACCTTTTTATTTATTTGCAATGTAAAAGTCCATGAGGCAGTCCTGACTTGATTTGGCAACTCTGCTCCATGAGGTCCTCAGGAACTCAATCTCGTCCAGCATTATAGGTGGCCTTTCTGCGTCTCGGTAGGTAAAGATGATGGCATCTGCATTTCGGGCAACAGGAGAGTTGGAGAATTATGAAGAACAAGGGCAAAGTAGGTGTCCCTGTTGTCTCTTATAGGAACTTCTTAGAGGCAAGCACAAAATATGATATTTTTATATACTTTCTGTGGAAATTTATCACACCGTCACATCTAACTAACAGGGAGGTTGAAAAATTTAGTCTCAATCTCAGTGTCCATGTTCTCAGATGAAAATTCTATTACTACAGAAAAGACATAAAAAAAAAAAACAGATCTCAAGGGGAAACTAACAGTTCATTGCAATAATGATTATCTGCAAGTTTTTGTAGTTAGATTACTGGCTTTTTCACTAAGTCACTGTTTGACCTTGAACAAATCTATTTTATTTTTGTACCTTAATTTCTTTCTCTTTGAAATGACGGTATTACACTAAATGGTCTTCAAGATTTCTCCCCATTTCTAATAGTCTATAGATAAATGAATGAATGGCCAGATGAATGAGTAAATGATAGCAGAGTGGGATAGGAATCTTTAAAAGAGTCTAATAGGCTTAAAAAATGTCACTAGATCCATGTTCTGGGACTCTAACTTTTTCACAAAGGATTTGAGCAGATCACAAGTCTATGGATGAATTTTTAAATCAATAAATATTTATTTAATTATTTAACTATGCGATCGTATAGATTTAGAAGTTTGCATAAACACAAATTTATAATTTAATAAATAGCTATTAAATGAACACCCATGTAGCCTTAATTCAGGACAAAAAAATATAGTGCGTTGCCAGCACCTCAACAGTCTCTCATGTGTCCCTACTGGGTCACAAACCTCTCCTTCCCCTGGAGGTTCTAAAGGTTAGAGATAATTTTATCATAATTATTGTGAGAAGTTTTTTTTTATTTCTTTATAGTTCTGTTTCCTATGCATGTATACCTAAATATAATGATTTAGTTTTTTTCTGCTTTTGAATCTGAAAAACGAAATTATTCTGTGTATAATATCTTTTGATATGGATTGGAATTTGAAATCATGTTTGTGAGATCTATACACAATGCTGTGTACAGCTTTACTCTGGTCATTTTGATTGCTAAGTGCTGTTCAATTGTACGGTATATGCCACAATTTATTTATCCTTTCAACTGTTGATGACATTTGAATTGTTTCAAAATTATTGTTGATATGAATAGTTGTTACTTTGATTATACCTGTACATGTCTCATGGTATGCTTATGTATGCATTTATCTAAAGTATAAATTCTTCACCTGGAGTCATTGGACACTCCAATGGGTTACTTGGTTATAGATTTATAAAATTGCCAAACAATATCCAAAGTAGTTGTATCAGTTTACACTCCATTCAGAAATATGTGAAAATTCTCGTGGCTTCACATTATCTCCAACACTTGATAGTGACAGACTTCTTAATGTAGATTTTGCTTTAATAAAAGTTAGGCTTAACAACTAGGACAGGTCTGAATTTAGGAGAGACATTAGTAATATAACTAGTCATAAGGAATGTGGAGTCAAAGGAGTAGAAAGACCAGTGGCATTTCTACAATAGGGAATCTGAAACTTTAGTGTGTGTTAAATGATGTCATCAATATTCATCAATATTCATTCATTCATTTGTGTAATCAAAAATTATTTAAGTACCTACTAAGTGGCAGGTATGAGGCCTGATGTCATGAACCTGAGAGCCTTGATAAGGAGAAAGAAAATCAAATAATCACATGAATTGGTGATAAAAACTTGAAAGAATGTGCTTCTATAGGAGAACATAAGAAAGGGACCAACTTATACTGGGAGGTGAGGGAAATGACTACAATTGAGAATTAAAGAATGAGGAAGGGTCAACAGGCAAAGATTGGAGTGGAGGGAGCCTTCTAGATAAAGCTAAATCATGGCGGGGATGTGGCAAAGTCATAACATGCAACCAAAATATTTGTACCCCCATAATTTCCTGAAATAAAAAAAAGAACTTTTTCAAAAGACTATTGTGCATTAGAGGCATTGAAAGACAACCTGTATGGCTAGCTGCAGAGTGAGGGTGAGGGACAAATGAAAGTGTAGGAAGGGATCAGGTGATACAGATACCTGAAGATCATATTAAGAAATTTGGTCTAAATAGTAACCTGATTTACTAGCCCCGTTTTAATTTTTTGGGGGGGATCACAAGATCAGGTTTTCATTTTGCAAAGAACAATCTGCAGGAGTGGAGAAAAGAAGTGATAGTACCTTAGTCTTGAATTGCGATGGTGGAAGATGGAAAAATAGATAGATATAGATAGATAGACGCATACGTACATACATACATACATAAACAGTCAGACAGGCAGGTAACTCAATCAACTTCGTAGCTGTTTAGTGGTGAAATCTTAAGAATTTGTTGTTAGATTAGTTATATGGGGTTCAAGTGAAAATATGAAACTTGACATTTACACATACGGCTTTCACAACTGGATAAATGGAAGCAATATTCACAGAAATAAAGAATACTGGAAAATGGCAGGGGGTAGGAAGGGAAGGTCATGTTTTATCTTGGACTTATTGAGTTTAAAGTACCCTTGAGATATTTAATACTTGAGTAGGGCTATGAAGCACACTGCCTGAATTTGAGTCCAGGAGCAGCTGCTTGTGTGACCCAGGGAAAATTATTTAACATTGTTGTGCCTTAGGGTCCTCATCTGTAAAACATGAATAATAATAGTAACCACTTTCATATAGTTATTGTGATAAAATATACCAAAATACTTTGGTACTTTTTTGGTCCTCAACAAATGTTAGCTATTTGTATTTCTGCTTGCTGTTATTATCTAAGAGGAGATATGAATTAAGCAGCTGGAATTAGGGGTCTTGAGGTGAGAAGAACATTATAAGATAGATATTTATTTTTAGTTTGTATTATAAAAATTTCCAAACTTCTACAAAAGTAGACAGAACATTATAATCAAGCAACATGCATGCATGCTACAGCTTCAACAATGATCATTTCATGCCCAATCTTGTTTCATCTATATCCCCCATACTACATCTCTATCCAGGATAATTCTAAAATATATACTAAATGCCATATCCTTCAATCTATCAATGTACTTGTATTTATGGAGATGAGCATTTGAGAGTCATCCGTACATAGGAGGTAATTGAAATTCAGGGAGTGGATGTGATTGCCTAAGGAAAAAGCACAGGATAAGAAGACAATCAAGCCTCGAGACACTCCAACATTGGATGGCTCAATGGAAGAGAGTGGGACTACAAAGAAGCAAAGAAGCAGTGGTTAGAAAGGTAAGACAAAATCTGAGAGATTATGGTGTCATGGAAACCCAGGGAAGAGAGTATTTTAAAAAGAGTATTTGATGGTATCAAATATTACCAAGAGGTTGAGTAAGATGAGGATAGAAAATTGTCCACTGACTTCAGCAACATGGATGTCATTTATCTTTCAGTAGAGTAATGGGGAAGAAAAGAAACTGTAGTGAGTTTGGGTGGGAATAGCAGGTGAGGAAATATACAATGGGTGTTGAGGATTATTTCAGGTAAGGAATGAGATTAGTCTAAATTTGGAGAAGGACATGGGTAGAAACAAAAGCTTTTGTACTTTTGATTCTTGATTATATTTAAGTCCTCAGGGGAAAGGCCTAGTTGAGAGGGAGAAATTGATGACTGAGGAGAGAGAGGGGATAGCTAACAGTATCAGGTTTCTGAGATGGGGGAAGAGATTCAGAGCATAGGTGGAATGATTAGCCTTGGAAAGGACAAAGGATCCCTCATTGAACATTTATTTAAAGTACAATTGTAGAGGGGAAGGGCCTGAATCTAACCCTCGCTTAGGTGAGGTAAAGACATAAAATGTAACAAAAATGTCAGTACCCTCATAATACACTGAAATAAAAAAAAAAGAAGCATTAGCAAAGATACCATTTTATAAAGCATAATCATTCAACTTCCAAAATAAATAAATAAATAAAGTACAGATTCTTGGTTGAAGCTCAGGAATCAGCATTTTAAAAAATACGCAAAGTATTTCAGATGCAAATGATTCAAGGACTACCCTCTCATACACACTGACCAAAAAGTTTAGACTAAAATGCTTGCTGTGTAGGCACCATTTTAACATCTCCAAGTAGTTGTTGCAATTCTCTGACAACATTTTGATGTTTTTCCTTAAAGAATATTTGGTCATTTTTTTCATTATATAAGCAAACACGCTTAGTACAGGAAAGTGTATGGAAAAATACGTATAATCTCATCTTTCAAAATAGTCACTGATTACATTTGTGCAGATTCCCTTGATATATTTTTTTTTGCCATTTTATCACCTATTTAGGTTCATACAGCTTTTGTGATTTTGTATCCTATTTTTTCACTCAGTGTTAGAGTATTAGTGTCTTCATTTGTCACAGTATTAGAGCCATTAACATTTTCCATGTTACTACAAACTGTTTATAAATATTTTATTGGCTGCCTATTTCCACATTCTGTTATTCCAATCACCTTTTTTTGTACTTACATAATCAATACTGTTCCCCTGCATACACTCCCATGCAGAGGTATACTATAGGTTATATATCATTCTGGCAGATTAGCTCAAAATTCACACTTTTTTCTGTTATTTAAGAAAGCAATCATACTATATTTTCCTGGTTGATTCACCCTTCCCTTCTTCTGGATCATAATTTCATACTTTTTCCTCTCTACTCATACCATCAGAACTTCCTCGTGTGCCTCGAATTTCATGCTGAGAAAATGATCTTTCTCTTTTCCAGTAGCCTATTGGTTGAATCTTTGGGGTTTTCTAGATATAATATCATATCATCAGCAAATAGTGAGAGTTTGATCTCTTCTGTTCCCATTTGTATGCCTTTAATTCCACTCTCTTGCCTGATTGCTGTGGCCAGGACTTCCAGCACTATGTTAAATAGAAGTGGAGATAGTGGGCAACTTTGTCTGGTTCTGGTTCTAAGTGGGAATGCTTTCAATTTTTCCCCATTCAGTATGATGTTGGCTGTGGGTTTGTCATAAATGGCTTGTATCATTTTTAGGTAAGCCCCATCTATGCCTATTTTGTTAAGTGTCCTTATCATGAAAGGGCGTTGAATTTTGTCAAATGCCTTTTCTGCGTCGATTGAGAGTATCATACAGTTTTTGTTTTTGCTTCTGTTTATGTGGTGAATTACATTTATAGATTTGCGTATGTTGAACCATCCCTGCATCTCTGGAATGAAGCCCACTTGGTCATGGTGGATTATTTTCTTAATAAGCACCTGGATTCGGTTAGCTAGAATCTTGTT
>RJWJ010020060.1:0-29516 GCA_004363605.1 Indri indri | reverse complement strand
GAATGGTCTTACAAAAAAAGAGTGAACGAGCACAACTTTGGGTAGTTTGGTTTTGGATGGTCTCTTCAAGGAAATCGAGTTGAGCAAAGACCTGCCTGAAGTGAGGTGGTGACCTGTGCAAAATTGCAGGGAGCGGCATTTCACGTTGACAGGTGCTAAGTGAGAACCCAATCATTGCGTTCGGATCAGCCCGACTCTAATAGGTTCTCATCCAGGTTAATCCACTTTATCCCCTGACAAGGACTTTGTGGGGAGGGGGTCCTCTTTCTCTGTGGGTTTCTTCAGCTTCCTTCTCTCTTTAGGAGGAGCACGAAAATGCTATTTTAACATTTCTCTATTTTTTACATTTATCTGTTACTAACAAGTTGGCAGAAATACAGCACTTTCATTTTATTTATGACATTTATCTATTACTAACGTGTCGGCAGAAATATAGCATTTTTATTTCTACAAAGTCACTACACTTATTTATGAATCTCCATTTCTTTTCCGCTGAACGAAGACCAAAAAATCCCTCCACCTCTCCTGGTCCGTCCGCTGTCCCTTCTTTCCCACGCAGCCGTCTGGTCCCCCTTGGGAGGCTGACCTGCAGGCTCCTCCCCTGGCTGGTTGGCAACTGAAGTCCTGTGAGAACACTGGGGGGAGGTGAGGAGAGCGATGTTGAGGTGTTTAATCCCCGGCCCCCTTCCTGGATCGACTCCAGCTTTCTGTGTCCCTCAGCGGAAGTTCATTGCTCCTCTCAAAGTGGCCAACTTTCCTTCTGTTCTCTGGAGAGAGCTCCCTTCTCTCAGCTTTTTGAACCTAAGGGTGGTAAGAGGTTGGCTGCTACTCTCTTGACATACCTTTGAAAAAGGAGTCCAAAGTCTCAGAGAAATCAGTACGTTGGAATGAATCTATGATGTGCAACCTGCTCAGCCAGGTGAAGAGGATACCCCCTTCACCGATTAAGAAATGTCTTAGAAGGGAGCAGTTGAACCCATAAAGAGCTCCCTGGTGACTGTCCCCTGAGGCTGGAAATGACCATGCCTTATGATGCAGTGGAACCAGGTTCCCTGAGTTCAGTGGGAGTAATAGGGTGGTGGAGTGGTAGGCATTGGTTGATGGCACTTAAAAATCAGTGGTGAGGAGGCACAAATACCGGAATAAACCACAGAACAGGAAACTAATCAGAGTGTTTAAGAGTGTTATTAAACCAGCAAAAGAGGAAAGATAGCTAGGAAAATAAAGAACAAAAGAATGAAAATTAAAGCATGACCATCTATGGTCTTGTTCCATAGAAAGCTGTCTCTCTTTCAGGCAGTCATCTACTTGGGTTGAAGGTCTTGGGTGGGAACTGTCACCTTCCAGCAGATCATCAGTTTCTAGAAGATCCCTAAGAGCCCCCAGCTTCAGATCTGGTAAGAAGCACCACACGTGGAGTTTCAAAGTCTCTCACAGTGGCAGTGAGCTCTGCAATTGGCCCTAGGGTTGGAGCAGTTCCAATAGCCAATAGCTCTCACTCCATGGCTCAGAGGATCCATGTGGTGATTCTGACAGTTACAAAGAAGATCTATTTCTGCTTATACAGTCTGAGACTGGGAATATTAACACAGAAATATGTGAAGCTCAGGCCAGGAGTCCATCTATCACTGTCCTCTGTAAACCCTACTTTAACCTGTGGAACAAAGTGGTGTTTCTGATCTCTGGAAACCGGTGTAAATTCAGAGCCATTTAATCACTCCTGGAAAATCTAGATATTTCCCTTTCCCCAGTGCACAGTTGATTTGGTAATGGCTGCTGTTCTCATTGGAGAACACTGAGTTACTGCTACTAATAGGATTAGTATTACATGTCTGTAAGGGATATTTATTTTAGAAAATTAATTTCCTCATATGTCTTTCAGAACCATATATTTTTCTGGCTTTAGGTGTGCATATGTCTAGTGAAGTTAAGGGTGATATGTCTGACCTATATTTCTTCTACCTCCAGGTACTACTCAGCATGAACCTTTTCCTTCCAGGCCTGTTTTTTTGGTTTTTTCTTTTTCTCTGAAAATTTTTTCTTTTCTATTATACCATGCTCCCCACAGCCATAACACCTCAATTAATTCCCTTACTCTCTGGCACTCTTGGCCTACACATCTGGCTGAGCTAAAAATCTCAGTTGGAAGCGGTTTTTCTGCCCGGTCTTCATGACCAGAATGTGCGTGGTAGATAACCTTGTACCAGGTAATGCTGGGTACATATTGCTGAAGTCACTGAAAGGAGAATTTAGGGAATTAGAGCAGTCAATTGGCACAAGAATTCTAATGGGTCAGTTGCCCTGGGGAAAAAAATTAACATTTCTCACTTTAAGTGCCCTCTACCTTGGGTCAATCACCTTCCAGCTCTGAAAGAATAACCTCCTCCCCTGCAACTCTCACCTGCTTCACCATGATTCCTTTCAGCCTTCTCCCATCTTAATGGTCTCTATTAGATATGAATCATCCCTTCCTGTGATGTTTTGACATTTGCATTATGAAGTGCAAGAGATGTGATAATTCTATATGTAGGTGGTATGGGGGACCTTAGTAAAGCCCATAAGAACTTAAGCACACAGCACTCAAGGTGCTCTTCTGCCTTAAATTCCCTTCCATTACCATCCCAGGGAAGAAGTAACAGGTAGTTCCTTCTATAGTGTTAACCAGTGATTGCATCAATGATGGACATGTGTCCAAGAGCAACATGAGACCAAACATAAAGGATTGCATAATAGGAGTGCTGGAAATTAACAAAACCAATCCCCTAGATTGTTATTTTGACTGTGAAATACAAAGAAGAGGTTGAATCTACACATATTCAGAAATAGAGATTCCATGAGAGCCAGTGTGGGGGTTGAGACAGAGATAATGAAATTAGCTTCCCTTGAAGCTACTTCAGTGCCTGGCGGATTTCCAGTTCCAGTTCCAATCTGGATTAGAATTAGTTGGCCGGACAGATGGATGCTCATGGATTATTGTTGGGAAATGAAGAGGGGCAGACTTGGAGCCCAAGCCCTCAGTCCTAAGGTAACTATAGAATGCAATTTTTGAAAGTAAGTGGAAAGAATACCCATTCATTTTATGAAACACCGTCAGTTCCATAAAGATTAAAGAATTCTTACTCAGGCGAAACCAACTAAAGTAGCAAATTGGAAAAATGTCCGCATATAAAAATTTCTTGAGTTTTGGAGATTTATGTTAGGTCTAAAATATTAAGGTTGATAAAGAAACTCTTTGCATCTCCAATATCCCCAGAATATTGGGAAATATACTACAGAAGATCTACCTAGCTAAGGTTATTTCCTTAAAATAAATATTTATTTCTTTAAATTGTAATAAATATTCCTTGAAGTCAAAAGAACTTATCCCATGCAGAGATAAGCAATACCTTAAAGTGATAGGCTAGGATGCAACACTGAATAAAATGTTAACTGAAGGTCTTTACATACATAAAGCAGAATGTGGGGATTCTGTTTTAAGTGAGAGGATATGTTAGATACTCTCAAGCAAACATTCCACTGCAAAACACCTATTGCTGGATAAATGACAACAAGAAGTTAATGAAATTCTCAAGATCAAAAAAAGTTGAACAAAAAGTTGAAACCAGAAAGATAAGACAACCAAAAGTCAGATGCTAAATTTAGAGAACAAAAATATCCAACACCCCGTTTATACTTGAATTTTAGGTAAACAATTATTGCATGGAACATACTCATACTGAAAATTATTTGTTCTTTATCCGAAATTGAAATATATCCAAGTAACCTGTATTTTATCTGGCAACTCTACCCTAAGGCCAAATAGCTAACACTCATATGACACTTGGAAACTAGACTTTGTACTTGCAAGCAGTGAGAGCTAAACCTGAGAGCTTCACATAAAGCCAGGATTCTCTTTCTGTCAAAAGGAACCATTACAGAAATTTATGTCTCTGTTACATCTCTGGGTTGGGAAAAAACATGTAACCCTAGTAAGTCTCCCCAAGAGAATATGGAGCTGGAATTGAAATTTATATTTACATTGTGGTGAGTAAAACAACAAGCTGAGAAAATAACATTCTAAAAGATTAGTAGTGCCCCTGACAGGAGGCAGAAGGATATGCAAATCCACTCTGGAGGACAGCATGCTTAACTCAGACCTCTTAGAATTTCTAAAAATTAAGTTTAGCCAAACACGATTCCACAACTGAAAAAAAATATAAGAGTAAACAACCCACTATGAGTTAGAGTTAGCATAAATAACAATATATTTAGGTGACCTAAGATTTCAAATATTGGCATGCAACCCTTCAGACTAGATGATGTCACACCTCCACCAGAACTGTGACCCTCACACACCCCCAAACTCAGCATCACTGAACACCACCAAAGTGAGGATCACCATATCCCCCACCCTCTCAAAATAAGCATCACCTTGTCTCACTGGACTCAGTGCTCACACATGGCCCTTTAGTGCCTCCAGGCTCAGCACCACAATGCACCCCACCCAGCCACTGCTCTCACACCCACCCACTTGTGAAGATCTTTCCCTACTGATTGATGCCAATCAGTAAAGTCTGGAAGAGGTGACTGCTTCTTCAAATTTACAGACATCAACACAAGCCTACAAGGAACACAAAAAAAATCAACAAAATATGACACTACAAAAAAACATGATAAATTTCCATTAACCAATCCCAATGAAATAGAGATCTGAAAATTGCCTGACAAAAAAATTAAAACAATTGCTTTTAAGCTCAGCAAGCTACACAGAGCACAAATACCAAGTAAATCAGGAAAACAATACATGAACAAAATGTAAAGTTCAACAATGAGGTGGAAATCATAAAAAAGAGCCCCTAAAAATATGGAGCTAAAGAATGCACTGACTTACATGAAAAAGGCAATAGCGAGCTTCAGCAGTAGACTCAATCAAGCAGAAGAAAGAATCAGTGAACTTGAAGACAATTCATTTGAAATTATACAGGAGAAATAAAAACAAATTTAAAAGAGTGAAGAAAGTCTATGGGGATTATGGGACACCATCAAGCAAACCAGTATGTGCATTATGTGCATTCCAGAGGAGATGAGAGAGAAAGGAGCAGAAGGCTTACTGAAAGAAATAATGTCTCAAACTTTCCAAATCTGGGGAAGGAAATAGACTTCCATAACCAAGAAGAAAAATCCAACAATAGATATACAAAATATAAAGAACAAAGTCTCAAAACAAATTACTACAAAAAAATCATCCAATAACAAAAGAAGACAGCAAAGAGGAAGAGAGGAGCAAAACAACTGCAAACCAGAAGAAAACAATTAACAAAATGGCAATGGTAAGTCGTCACCTATCAACAATTGCTTTTAATGTAAATGGATTAAATTCTCCAATAAAAAGATAGAATAGCTGAATGGATAAAAAAAATTAAGGTCCAGCAATATATCATCTATAAGAAACTACTCTTTAGATTTAAGAACACACTTAACGCTGAAAGTGAAGGGGCAGAAAAAGATATTCCATGCAAATTATAACAAAATAAAGAAGGGGTGGCTATACTTACATAAAAAAATAGACGTTAAGTCAAAAACTCACTAGATACAAAGAAGGTCATTATATAATGATAAAAGCATCAATTCAACAGGAAGACATAACAATTATAAATATATATGCACCCAACATCAGACTACCTAAATATATAAAGCAAATATTGACAGATATGAAGGGAGAAATTGACAGCAGTACAATCAAAGTAGTAGACTTCCATAACCCACTTTCAATAATAGATAGAATATCCAAGCAGAAAATTCAATAACAAAAGAGCTGACTTGAACAAGACTATAGACCAAATGGACCTAACAGACACATACAGAATTTTCCACTCAACAGCTGAAGAATACATATTCTTCTCAAGAACAGACCATTCTCCAGCATAGATACATAGTAGATCACATAATAAGTTTTAATGAATTTAAGAAAATTGAAATCATACCAAGTATGTTTTCCAACCATAACGAAATGAAACTAGACATCAAGACATCAACGACAAGAAGAAAATGGGAAAATTCACAAATAAATAGAAACTAAACAATAAACTCTTGAACAACTATTGGGTCAGAAAGAAAATCAAAAGATAATTTTGATCACAAGACAAATGAAAACAAAAACACAACATACCAAAACTTGTGTGATGCAGCAAAAGCAGTACTAAGAGAAAGAGAAGTTTATAGCAATAAATGCCTTCATTAAAAAAGAAGAAAGATTTCAACTAAACAACCTAACTTTATACTTCAAAGAACTAGCAAAATTACAAATCAAGCTCAAAGTTAGCAGAAGAAAGGAAAAAATAAAGATTAGAGCAGAAATAAATGAAATAGAGAATAAAATAACATTAGAAATGATCAACGAAACCAAGAGTTGTTTTTTTGAAACGATAAAAAAAATTGAGAAACCCTAAGCTAAACTTAAAAAAAGAGAAAAAGAGAAAGCCCAAATATAAATGAAATCAGAACTGAAAGAGATGACATCACAACAGATATCTCAGAAATAAAAAAGATCATAAGGGACTATAATAAATAATTATGTACCAACAAATTAAATAACTTGAGATAAATTCCTGTAAACTACAGCCTACCAATACTGAATCAAGAAGAAATAGAAGCCTGAACAGACCAAAAACAAATAAGGAAAATGAATCTAAACTTTAAAACTCCTCCCACCCCCCAAAAAAAGGCTGAGGTGGGATTATTAATTGATATAGCCATTATGGAAAACATTTTGGAGGTTCCTCAAAAAGTTAAAAATAGCCATAAGATCCAGCAATCCCACTGCTGGGTATATATTCAAAGGAACTGAAACTAGGATCTTGAAGAGATACCTGCATGCTCATGTTCATTGCAGGCTTATATGCAATAGCCAAGATATGGAAACAAATGTCCATCAATGGGTGAATGGAGAAAGAAAACTGTGTTGCATATATACAACAGAATATTATTCAACCTTAGAAAAGAAGGAAATCCCGCCATTTGTGACAACATGGATGAAACTGGAGGACATTATATTAAGTAAAATAAGCCAGATACAGAAAGACAAATACAGTGTGATCTCACTTATAGGTGAAATTTACAACAGTCTAACTTACAGGAGCAAAGAGTAGAATGGGAGTTGTCAGGGATTGGGGTTGAGGAGGAGATAGGGTGATTTCGGTCAAAAGTACTAAGTTTCAGTTATGCACGATCAGTAAGTTTTGGAGATTCAATGTATAGCCTGGTGATTACAGTTAGCAATACTCTATTGTATACCAAAATTTGCTGAGAGGGTACATCTTAAGTGTTGTCACCACAAAAAAAGAAGATAATGGTAACTCCATGAGGTGATGAATATGTTAATCAGCTTGATTGTAGTGATCATTTCACAGTGTACGCATATATCAAAACATCAAGTCATATACCTTAAATGTATATAGTTTTTGTCAATTATACCTCAAAAGAGCTGTTAAAAAAAAAACTAAACATACACTTACCATATAACTGAGCGTTTTCACTCTTATAATCCAAAGAGATTAAAATTTATGTCCACACAAAAACCTGTACACAATTGTTCATGGCAGTTTTATTTGTAATAGCCCAAAACTAGACATAACTAAGTGAATAGTTAAATAAATTAATATATCCATACCATGGAATATTACTCAGCAAGAAAAAAGAACTATTTTTTTAAAAAGATTTAATCAGATACTTTTTAAAAGTGAATATCTGAATGCCCAAAACATATATGAAAAGTTGCTCAATCTCATTTCTCATCAGTGAAATGTAAAACAATGCTATACCACACCACTCATCCAAATGCCTGAAATAAACAATTGCCAGCATCTAGTGAAATAACATGGAAGCCTGGACTGGAATTATGATAAAGGGGACTGAAAACTGTGGATAGGTTTAGGAGATGCTCAGGAGATAAGACTAGTAGGATGAGGTGATTTAAGTAAGTGAAATTGTACAGTCAAGTTCCCTGACCAAGTGTGATACCTTTAATGCAAATAGTTTAAAGCAAAGAGGCCCTGTGGCAGTAAGCTGGCATCTTGCCATTTTGGGGATCTAAAAGAAATCTGGTGTGATTTCACTAAAAAGTATTTATCTACTACAGTCAAAAACTTTTCCTGCTGGCCTTCCCATGAAATTACAGTGCATGGAAATACCAGGCCTAAGGCTGTAAACAAAATATTTACTAAAGAGATTTTCATAAAGATAGGCCATCAGACATATGTATGTCTTGCTTTAAAATATATATATTTGTCTCTATCACAAATATAGTGTATTGTGAGTATAGCCTATGGGAAATTGCCAGCAATTTCACCTGTCAATAGCTCTACCACCACCTACATCAAGTTGGTGACAGTTCCTATCCGTTTTATCCACATGAAACTCCTTTCTTGGAGGATTAACTACCTATTGTAGCTTCAGCACATTTGTTGCAGGGGGGCCTTACTTCAAAGTCTGTTAAGTGCAGCTGCAGAAGAGACCCTGAAATTAAAATCAGCACATTAGAAGAACCCAGAGTGCTGAGTCTGTAAGAAAAATACAACCAGGAGTGAAAAAATGCTCGCTAGGTCCGCACCTATTTTGTCTTTACTGTTGAAATTGGTAATCTCATTAAAGTGGAATATTGGTAAAGAAACATGGCTTTAGAAATCTGGAGTTGAAAGATGCCTCAGAAATTAAGTAAAGCATGCTTTTCATTTGACAGTCAAGGAAATTGAGGCCCAGAGAGCGGGGGAGATCTACAAAGGGAACAAAATGAGGTAGGGGCAAAAACAGATTGCAAATCTAGAATTGTTCTGGGAATCCCCAAAACAGACCACCTGTCAGTATACTAAAGGGAAGACTTTCGGGAAAGTTTTACTGGGTACTTCAGCATAACCATTTCCAACAGCATTCAACACACTATCCTTTTGTATTGAGTCCTATTTTGTGAGAAGAAATTGGAATATACTTCCTGTATCAAATAACCTAAAATTTTCTGGGAGCATCCAAGTTCAACCAGGCTGGCTAGAACCTCTTATGTCTCTTTAGTTTTCTTTATCTGTATTTTATCTCAGGGTCGACAGATGCTCACTTATCTTCATATTACTGCTTGAGGCATGGTGTGCTGTCAGAAATTTCTATTAATAACTATGTGAATTGCATTCATTCTTTCTAAAAGAAGAATAAACATTTACTAAATATTCTTCGGTTTTACTGGGCCCAGGATTTGTGTTGATTTTTAAGACTGTGATTTTCCCTCAGCCTAAAGTTAGTCTTCCCCGCCCCCACCCCCAATTTACTAGGGCTGGTTCTCCAAAACCGGAAACAGAATAACTATCTGTCTGCCTTCTAAGAATCAATCACACTGTGTGGCTATTTGGTGATCACAGTCACTCCACTCCCATTCAGTTTCTTTTTCTCTCTCTCAGTTGAGATGCTTCTATCAGTAGATAGGCAGTTGAAATGGCTTAAACCATAGGTAAAAAGGATCTCCTCCTTTAGGAGTTGAGAAGCAGGAAGTTACAGGATTGGCTCAGCAGTTCAATAGTGTCTTCAAGGACCAACCCTTTTCCCTTTTCCCCTCTGCCTTCCTCTCCCATGTTGGCTTGGTTTTCCAGTACTCGTACTCTCATCTTTTGCTCCCACTGACTTTCACTAAAGAGGCCATATCCTTGTGTGTTAAGTGATTTTGCTAATGGCCTTAAGTTCCTTGGAAAGTTGAAGCTTTCAGGATGTGAGCTCAGGATGGATTTCCCCAGAGGCTACTCACATTTGTTTCTATGATGCACCTTAAAGGCTCAACCAATCTGGGATTCTGAGGACTAAATAATTTACTTTTTGTTTTTTTAGATCACCCAGGTGGTAGGAATTCCTGCCCCAAATCCATGTGAATGAAAACCTGAGAATAGAAATCTGAGGGGACGCAAACCTGAGGATAGGAATTCTCAAGGCAGCTTTTCTTTTCATTTTTTTCAACTCAGTTCCACGCAGTGAGGAAAAGAAGCAAGAAGCCCTGCCAGCTTCCTCTGCTGGGCACAGTTTTATCCTGCTCACTTCCGAGGTCCTTGGTTTAGGGTGAGGTCTCCCCCTTCTTTTTCTCCCTCCATGTTGCCCTCTCGAAACACCCTATATATTGGGAAAGATTTCTCTGAATATCTAGTTCAACACATTGCTGGGTAAAAAAAGCTTTTATCTTATTTTCGAGGAACAGATACGGATATACAAATATACATACAGATATTTGCTGCTAGGCAGCTGTTTTCAGGTGATATGATAGAAGTAAATCACTATCTTGACGTTCTTTAAAGTACACCATGATTTCCAAGAGTTCTGTGCCTGAGCAAATTTGAGAACCACTGGTACATTAAAGTGATAAAAGCAACAGTAACAATTGTTGTCAGCAATTCCACTGTTAGGTATATATCCAAAAGAAGGGAACTCAGAATATTGAAAAGATACCTGCACTCCCATGTTTATTGCAGCACTATTAACAATAGCCGAGACTGGCAATCAACTTAAGTGTCCATCAACAGCTGAAAGGATAAAGAAATCATGGTACATATATACAATGGGATATTATATAGCCATAAAAAAGAATGAAATCATGGAGAACATTATGTTAAGTGAAATATGCCAAGCACTGAAAGAAAAATCTCACATGTTCTCACTCAGATGTGGGAGCTACATATTAAAAACAATTGATCTCATGGAGACAGAGTAAAATGATGGTTACCAGAAACTAGGAAGGGTAGTGGGGAGGGAATGGATAAAGTAGGGATGGTTAATGGATGTAAAAATGTAGTTAGGTAGAATGAACAATATTTGTTAGAACAACAATGTGACTATAATCAACAATAAGTTAGGGTAACTGAAAGAGAGGAATTGGAATGTTCCTAACACAAAGAAATGACAAATGCCTGAGGTGATGGATACCCCAATTACCCTGATTTGATTAGTTAACATTATATGCCTGTATCAAAATATCACATGTACCCTATAAATATATACAACTATTATGTACCCATAATAATTAAAAATAAAAAATTTTAAATAAATAAAATATTTTCAAACCCTTTCCAAATGCAAGGCATGTTTGTAGGAATTTCGAAACACAATCAAAGGCTAACAATGAATGAAAATCTTGTAACTATTTACATAAACTACAAGGGTTACTTATTTGTATTTTCAATGTTAGCTGAAATAATATTGTGTTGTCATACAATCAATAAAACAATCCTAGAGTAACTTAAATTCATAATAATTCCATTTGGACTTTCACTTCTCAAAATTCTAACATTTCTTTTGATTAATAATGACAAAAAGATGAGTATACAGTCACAATGTACACTGCTTTCTCTATCACTTTGGGGACATAAAGGAAAATTAGGATAATTAAATTTCATAGAACAATTGGAGATGCATATCTCAGCACTTTTGTTTATAACATTTATTAACATACCAATTGTGACTAAACAGAAAATGTTAACTGCATGCCAAACACTGAATGACAGGTTTTTAAAGTGCAATATCTACAATACAGGTATTTCACTGCAAAATTAAATACCTTGCAAATTCATTCTCAGTTCCAGGTTTTTTGAATAAACATGTTATTTAAAATACTCTGGCAGAGAGCCTCATAAAATTGAATTTAGTGCCATACATGTTAATTAATTTTGAAAAATAAACATTTTCAGCAGCTTTCCAACATAAATATGATAAATTTTGTATAAAAATAATTCATTCAATATAAAACCCCATGTAAACCATTTCTTGATAATCATGTAAATACATTACCAATATCTCAGTTCTAATGCAGACTTTTATATTTTACATTGTTCTCCCAACCTTGTGATTAGGTGCAGGAGTGCTATTGTTCTAACTAGCTGCTCAAGAAGAGTAAAATTACTGACTTATCTAGCTTCCTTTTATAAATAGCTATTCACATTTTTTTGGTAAGTATGCTTAAATTTTTTTTCAAATGCAGCTTATTTTAATCATAATAGAGTGGGCAATTTTAATTTGTGATCTAAAATTTGAGTATTCATTGTTTCTCAATAATGAATACTTAAGAGTTTGTTAAAGTAACTATTGGGATGACTCATAAAAGATGAAATGTAGAAGAAATTTCTTTTAAAGCCAGCAGAAAATGATTTAGAAAGAGGTCTTTTTCCATCCACATCTAGGTGATGTAGAACTTTGTGGTTGCCATATGTAGTGATCCATCAGTATGTTGTCCAGCTCCACCTGTGAGCGCTGTACACACAACTCTCAACAAGTCTCACAGCCTAAAGTTTCTCTTTCTTCAGCTTTCAAGCAGTTAATACGAATATTCATGAAGAAATGTGACCATATGTTTGATATTTGGAAAGAGGGAGTTGGTTTTGTTGGATAACAGTGAGAGGACGTAGAAGAATGTCATGCCTATGGTTATAAAGCCTTAAGTCCAGTGAAGTTCACACTGATTTGGGAACTTTATCCAATTCCTTGTACTATTTGAAGACTAGGTTTAAAAAGAAAAGAAAAACTGTTCCTATTCCTCTTGTCACCATGTAGCTCATCTCTAAATGGGACATAAGGCTCCAACAGGAGGTCCCTACCCTTAGTGATGTGTGCTTCAACTTTTTTCCATCTTTGTTCTTGGGGAGGTTTAAGCTAGGAAACCAATAATCCTGTTAACGTGATGAATGCTTTGTCTTCAAACAAGCTGTTTAAACTTGAAGCTATAACTCAAATTATTAATTTCTGAGTTGCTTTTCATGAAGTTCAGATTTAGGGAGACCATGATTAGTAGCTTGTGTTGCAATTTAAGGCATCTATTTATTTATTTATTTAGAGAAAAGGTCTCTCTTTGTCACCCAAGCTAGAGTGCAGTGGCACAATCATAGCTCACTGCAACCAACTCCTGGGCTCAAGCAATCCTCCTGCCTCAGCCTCCCAAGCAGCTGGGACTATAGGGGCATACCACTGTGCCCAGCAATTTAAGGCCTTAAAATGAAATGTTCAAAATTTCAGACTGATCATGAGTTTAAAAGTCCAAATCTAATACTTCAACTCCTCCTTCCTTTAAAATTTATTTATAGAAGCCGTGGGAAGAAATGGAGAGTATCTGACCATTTTGAAGTATAAAACATTCTAAATTTTCCCAGAATTTTATGAAAATCCACTATTTAATAGCAGATAATTTTCACAAGGATTCATAAAAACATAATAATGTATATAGTGAAATAAACCTTCAGAAGTAGAAATCAGAACTCAAGCACACTTACAATAAATATTATCTAATTCTATACATGCCAATAGGCCAAAGTTCAACCTTTTCCATGAAGGAAAGTACCTTGGAATTTCAATATTTCTGAAGTGCTTTTTTTGTTTATTTGTGTGCTTGTTTGGGGAACTGAAGCTGCAGCAGGGTGGTATCAGTGATCACAGGTTAATATGCTGAGATCAGCATATTATGCTAAATGCTAATTTTATGCTAATATCATGCTAATTATGCCAATATGCTAAATTCCTTTAACTCAGACCTGCAGCACTGCAGTGGTCCTGGGACATCTGGATCACAGGAGCATACACACAGCATCGTGCATCCTTGGGCTGACTGGAACACCTATCAGTTTCTCTTTCCTGTTGTTCTAGGTCCCAGACCACAGGAGAATGTTGTGTGTCAGTGGACATGCTCAAGGGTTAATCTCCAGTTACATGCAGAGTGGGGCAAAACATAATTTTCTACCTCTTCTATACTGCACCTTCAATTAAATGTCTCCATTCTGAGCATGCATTAAAAATGACAACAGTCAATTTTATGGAAATTTCCATGCATGTAATAGTTTTTGTCTGTTTCTGAATCTCTAAAGCCACTTGAAAATCAGCGAAAAAAAAATCTTCTTCATTTATCTTTGCATAGAACTAAGGCTTTCCTACCACACTAATTAGTGGGTTGGTATGGGCCCTAGACCTTTTTCGTGTAAGAGAGTCATCAGTTCGGTATGTGAAATCCCGAGACCTCTTAACAATACTTATGACATGAAACAGCTTTATTGATTTCTGAGTGGCAAATGATCATGAAGTGTGAAAAATATCTGTCAGTTAGGGCCTGGGATCTTTGTCATTATTTAGAACTGCTCGTTTCATATGGCTACAACTGCAATAGAGACAGAATGTAGAGATTTATTTAGGGTAACAGTAAAATCAGCAAAATCCTGTCTCAGTTGAAGTATGAAACTCTGATGATGTTTAGCAACCCATAGGAATATTTTTGAGCACTAACATATTTATTTTGATGATATCGATGATCTTGAACTTCTTACTTCTTACCACTGAACATCTACGTGTATAGGTTTCTTAATTTATTAATAGTTTGTTGTTCAACAGGCTGCCTTCGCGTTTTCTTGCCATACAAAGCTGAATAAATAATAAACTTCTGCGATCTTGTCTTTAAAGGTAAGCATGAGATTTGCTTACCTTTGCAATTTTCACTTAATTTTTCATCCAGCAATTGTATTTCTTTTTAATACATTTTATTTGATTACAAATCAGTTTTTTAAATGGATGGCAATGTAAGGTATACGTTTAAAACATAATCATTAGCATTAAAAAGATCTGAATTTAAATCTGGATTCTGGTTCCATCATCCACTCTGTGACCTTGGGCAGATTACTTAATCTCCTCATCTTTAAGAGGGGTATAATATCAATAGTAAAACATGTCTCATACAACTATTGCAATAATTAATTGACTTAAAGTATACAAACTATTAGCACAGTGGTTGGTTTATATCAAGAGAACGCTCAGTAAGTGAGGAAAAAAACGTGTACGTGCAAGTGGGTATGAGGAAAGACGATTCTAGTATTATATACAGTGACGTTTGACAATCTAACTGTATAGAAAGTGATGATTTCAACATTTTTTAGAGAGAAGAGCCAAAATTAACAATATGCCTTCAAAAGTGCAGTGTTGTCATTAAAATACTGCTTATGGGTATTGCCATTCTAATAGGTGTATTCATTCTATGGTATGTATCTTAGATTTGGTACATATCAATTAACTTACTTATTAGTCTTCACAAGTATAACCCCTTAGACCAGGGCTAACTTTTCTATTTATCTTCAACATTTAGGGAAGTGTCTACTTCAAATCACATAGTCTGATAGTACAAAATACAAACACATCACATACTCTCAAAATGCACAAGGACACCCATTAAATATAAATTGTGTGTGTGTGGGTGTGTGTGTGTGAGAATTACACAACACAAAGACAACTCAAGGTGAAACGAACACACCCCTGAAAGAACAATTACATCTCACAAATATTAGTTTGACCGTGTTTCATAAGTAGGTATAATACAAAAGATTAGCTCTTTCTACACAGGTCTAATGATCACAAAAGATGGTATTTGCTATTTGTTAGCTAATTTCTAGTTAGAAACAAGAGCCCTTCCCACTACAACTTGTGAATAGAATCATTATAGGAGTCCGTCTACACTACTAGGCTCATGAAGGCTTTTTCACATTTTTTGCATATATTACCAAGGACAAATGGACAACGTTAATTTTGAAACAATCATTTTCAAATTTGACTCTGACCATTTTCTTTTCTCTCTCCCATCTTTTAAAGTAATATATACAGCTATAAAGTAATATATTACACTTCCTATGACCCATTGTGATGCAAATCTGAAGATTTCTTGAATGAAATTACACAGTTAGGTCACACATCTTGTTTTCCATTATCTTATGAGTCTGAGTGGAACAAGTTTGAAATTGAGGCATGTACGATACAAAAGTCTTCTTACCAGAAGTTCCCAAGTTGAAATTATTTTCCACAAAGTGTGAGCAACTCTCCTGGAGGATTCTGATGTCAGTGAATAAACAGTGAGCTGGGAATGGGCCCAACACTCTGGACTCATCAGTCAGAAACACATCACTCTCTCTTTTTTTGCTTGCGGTGACCCCTAAATAATAGATAGATTTTTCGACATTATTTTCTTCAGGGAAATTTCCCTCCAGTTTCAAAAGTTCATCCAGTCCTTCTGGGAATGTAAGGTGTGGTGAAATTTTGTTCAGATGCTGATCCGATAACATAAGAAATGCCTGGCTCTCTATTTCCCAAGAGCTGTCAGAGAAAGAATCTTTCAGTGGAGAATTTTTCCTAGAGAAGCACTTGCTGACCGAACTATTTATAAGCCCTTGTTCTTCATCAGTTTCACTTGATTTAGAGTTACTGACCAGCGTGGCGTATTTAACAGAGGGCGGTCTCCTGCTTTCGTCCTCACAGTTTACCTGGGTGCCCTCAGCTTGAGGGAAGTTAGCACTGTTGCATTGATCACTAATACAAACAGAACCCTTTCCAACATCTGGAGTTGTCAAAAGTAGAGAGACCACAGTGGCTGGCACCATCTCTTTATTTTTCCAGGATGTATCAACACTGATATCTTCTGAAATGGTTTCAGGCTCCAAAAGAAGAGGACCAAATGTCACTGATTCTGTATGCTTGATAAAAAGATGCTCAAACGTTTCTGGCTAAAAGAAAAGACACATTTTAATGCTCTATTATATTAATTTTTTTTTTCATTATGTCATGCTTGCAGAAATGGAAGTGTGGAAGGTTAGTAATAAAGGACATAAATCAACCGCGAATTTAATTAGTTTTGTACTGAAACAGATATATATAAAAAAATTTAAGGGACAGGCAGTTTAAGATAGTGTTTAAAAGTGGGACAAGACAGACTTAGGCTTGAGTTCTAACTCTTTGACCATGAACAAGCACATTCACCACTCTGCAGTTTCTTCATCTGTAAAAATATGCTCAACACTTGCTTCATGGCATTGTGGATAGAAATAAATTAGTGTCTGCAAATGCTTAGCTCTTGGTTACTGAAATTGGAAAATGCTGTCTTCTGAAAGAATCTCTAATATTTTATAGCAAATTAACTGAAAATTTAAGCCCCAAATAGAAAAAAATGAAATAAAATCAAATGAGGAAAATGACTTGTTCAAAGATAGTTAAAATAACTATTTTATGACATAAGATATGGAATGAAGGTAAAATAATTGTGACTGAAAATTAAGAACTTAACTGCCTTACATCATACTGAGAGTCTGCTTGAGATTATCTGAAAAAAAGAACTAATAATACCTATTTGTTGAAAACAATGATGGTGAAAGAGATGATCATATTGTCAATTACTATTCCTTATAAATAACTTCATATAAAAATATATACTATGGGATATGTGGAATGAAGACAAATACACAAGACAAATGTACATCATATTTTTTATAGGAATAATGGTTACATCACAACAAAAATCCTGCTAAGCAGCCACAAATCAAGAATATGTATGCAAAAAGCTCAATTCATACAATGTAAACACATTGAAAAAATGCAAAATAAAAAATACTGTCAATACATCACATTAAAAAATTAACATAACTAAATTAAGTGCTATAAAATGTGTTCAGTTTATATATCATATATGTAATTTAACTGTTGAATTTTACCATTTTTAAACTTATAGAATGAATTCAGATTTATTGCTTGAAATCACCATATACCCAGCTGTTCTTAATAATGGCATGTGTAGTCCATATAAAAATACAATTTATTTAGCATAGTTTTGAACTCTTAAGTGAAATATATTAGTGGTTAAAAACGATAAAAGAATAAATATGCCAAATACTAAATATGCTGATAATGTAGGTATTAAAATACTATATAATGACAAATACTGTGTTAATACAACTTTTTCTGTTATTCTATGAACATAATACATGAAGAGAAAAAGTGTTCATATGCTTTTTTTCTTTCTCACAGAAATCTATAGATTTGTGACTTCCTTCAAATATTTGCTTGCTCATTTTGGTTTTTTTCTTAAGGTTTCTACTATATATGAATGAATTGTCTTAAAATTTAAGTGAACCTAGAAATTAAGGTTGCAAAATAAAGGAATTAGATGCTATCAATATGAAAACAAAAAATACATACAAATAACCAGTAGCATGTAGTCAAGCTCACATATATTCTTCAAATGACATGTTTAGTATATTTCATGCTCTCTAAAACTTCATAATTGGTAACTAATTGCTGAAATAAAATATTGCATTTGTCTTCAAATGAACTCAGCTAGAAGATTTCACTAATAATAAGAAATAACGGACTCATATATTATTGAAATATATCTTATCAATGGGTCACAAAACTTCATTAAAAGTATACTCATTAGGCCAGGCGCGGTGCGGTGGCTCACACCTGTAATCCTAGCACTCTGGGAGGCCGAGGCGGGCGGATTGTTTGAGCTCAGGAGTTCGAAACCAGCCTGAGCAAGAGTGAGACCTCGTCTCTACTAAAAATAGAAAGAAATTAATCGGACAGCTAAAAACATATAGAAAAAATTAGCCGGGCATGGTGGCGCATGCCTGTAGTCCCAGCTACTTGGGAGGCTGAGGCAGAAGGATCGCTCGAGCCCCGGAGTTTGAGGTTGCTGTGAGCTAGGCTGACGCCACGGCACTCTAGCCCAGGTAACACAGTGAGACTCTGTCTCAAAAAAAAAAAAGTATATTCATTAAAAAATTATTTCACTAATGCACCTGAGTTTTTAGAATAGTCTGGGCACATATTAAATATGGATTCATTCAACTGGTAGGAATTAAAAAATATCCTTTCATAATTTCACATGGATTTTACATCCCAATGACATCTGTTAACAGTCAGCAAAAAGGAAAAAAGACATGTTCTTTCTATTTCTTAGCTTTTTTTTACACTCAAAGAAAACTATGAATAAAATCTAAATATAAGTGGTCCACATATGTCTTAAATTTGAACGCTATTTGGGTTCATCCAACAGAGGCTTTGGTTTTATTTGAATGTGAGCAACACAGCACACTTCATCTGCCAAATTCATAGAACTAGTGAGTAGTCTTTTTTCAGGTAGAAAAGCCCTGTCCTCACCATGGACTATTTGCAAAAGCTCCAAAGAGTCTCCCTTTCTTGCATTACTGCCCACTTCCTTGCCTTCCAGAAGTCTTGGACGGTTCAGTGAAAATAAATTAGATTTAGGGAAGAGTTTCACAAGGAGGCTGGACTGGAGGCTGATGTTCTTTTCTGATCTGGTCAATCTGACCTGGGTATGTAGGGTCATGCTGATATGAACTGTAACTTCCACTGGCCTGTGACCAGTACTCACCACAACTTCTGGCTTTCTTTGAACTGAAATGGGAGTTAGCACTTAAGCCATTTTCAAGGATATTGAATATTGAAATTCACAGATTGACCAAAGTTATGTACCAAAAAAGCTACAAGACATTCAAAAGAACAGCCGACTGGGTCAATTTGTAGGCTGAAGTATCTATAAGGGAATCTAAGATGGAAAAATTTGGACTTAAAAATATAAACTAAACACTTCGTGTTCTGTACTTAGAGTCATTGTATTTGCCAAGCTATGTGTCAGAAGTTGCAGTTTTAGAGTTCACCTAGTTACAGCATTGCCTTCTATATATTTGAGGATATTGAATAGATATGTAATGACAGCAACAGTTCACAACTTTTTAAATGTTTTATGACCAGGAAAATGATAAATCAAAAGCCAGAACTCATGAATATTACTTTTAAACTTTAGATGACCTGAAAATTAATCACACATCCAAACTGAACTGGACTGGAACCTGTATCTTGACTCCAAATTTACATATCTATTTTAAGTCCTAAATCAACATGATCCACCATATGTTAGTTTTCAAAAGTTCAACCGAAATTTTTTTAGATTTGCTCCCCTTCTTCAAAATGTAAAAATCTTCTAATATTCTATAGACTGTTGGGAAGTTGGTACAATGGGTTCATCTGCAGTGATCATGATTAGACTTCAAAGAATGTCCGTTCTCTGTTTAGATAAAATAAAACAAAATAAGAATGCAAAATAAAAAATCACTCAGAAAGCAAAAGATAAAAGACTTCAAAAACATTTTCTGTCAAGCATGGGTTCTGAATTATAAATTCTTATGTTATGTTGCAGTGATGCACCCTTTTTGGAAAGAGTAAAATTTTGGTAATTTAGGGAAGGCTAAAGCTCCCATTTTCTTATACTCTAAGGACATTTTTAATTACCCCAGAAAAGGAAAAACTATAGAGGAATAACACAATGGTTGAAAGTAGAGAAGAACAAAGAGCTGAGAAAATAAAATGGGAGGTGGAGGGGAACCAATAACAATATTGTAAAAAGAAAGAGTAAAAGAGTAGAGCAGTGAAAAGAAAATTTGAAAAATAAAGAGAAAGAAGAGCTAAAATAGAAATAATGAAGCAGAATAGAATCATAGAATCATTACCATGAATTTTTTTAATCTAGAAATAAGATCTAAGAAATCATCTGGTCCAAATTTCTCTCTCCTTTTTTTTAGACAAAGCAATTGAGTCTTGCCAAGATTATCTGCTTAAGGTTACACAGCTAATTAGAGCAGAGTGAGAACCCTGACTTAGTTCTTTGTCCTAGACCAACAATTTTTCTATAATACAATGGAAGATAAAAAGATGTCCCAAACATAAACAGGCAAAAGAATGAGTTCTTTGTTTTCCTTCTACTACTTGCTGTGATAAAGCTGAGATGTTTAATTCATACTCTCTCCTGGTTCCTTATAACTGGAGGGCTCTAAGGAACAAGAAAATAAACAAAACCAAAGTCATATTTTAAAGGAGTGAAATATACACCTCTAGGCCCACTGATAAGCACTTTAGGGCATAGAGGAGATGGCTACTGCTAAATAAAACTTCTAACTAGAAAATGCACCAGCTCTTCCACACATTCGCAAGGCCATTCTAGCAATTTCAGAGATGCTTCTGATTCAGATCTGTGAAGATGGTGTTCTGGGAGTCCACGGGTTGTTAAGATGCTTCTCTGGAGGCCTACAGTAAGCTGAGGAATCTAGGATAGTTTTTAGATCCCAAGGAAAAATCCATTTGTTTTTAGCTTTTGGCCTCCTAAAGTAAGTTGTTAAGTGGAGTACACTCTTGTGAAAACTGACATCAATGTAAGCAAAGGAGCAGAGTTGGGTCAAAAAAAAAAGAGAGGATGAGAAAAATATTGCAAAATAAATAAAGAATGAAAAGGAATGGAATGAATTAAAGGTAAATTAAAGAGGCTTAAAATATCTTTAAGGGGAAAAATTCAGATGATTTGGATTTAAAAGAAAAAAAATTAATTTGGCAAAAATATTAAAGAAAAAAGGTACAAAACAAATTGAAAAAGGTCTTTTACACTGTGAAACTTGAATTGGAAGAAAATTAAAGCTATTGAGTCATTATAGTACATTTTCCTACAAGAATTTAATCTATGTTTAAGATTCTAGTTGTTAAAATATGAAGAGAAATGGTGTAGAGAGGTACATATTCTGATTCAAGGTGGCAGACTGAACATGTTCCTCTCTTGTTTCTACAGAGATTCTCTTAGAATGACAGTATGTAAATAAATCAAATAGAGATCCACAACAAAGATGATCTGAGAGGGCTAATATGGAATGAGTAATTTTCACACATTCCTAAAACGTGAAGAACATTTGGAACAGTATAGACCAAAGAAAATGAGCAAAGGAAGCTGATGACCAGAATATATCCAGAGGGGGCTGCATCTGAGGATGAAGCCAATTAGCCCTGCTGAATACAGTAGAGACGGCAGGTGAAGAAATGGCAAAAACACGTAGAGAAACCAGACCTGAGTCTGGAAGCCAGGGCCTGAGGGAAGTTCTGCATGTGGAGCAGGGGCTCTTCTACTCCTTCACCGAACGTGGAAGAGCTGCTGTGTGAGAACTAGTTTGTTCTCCAAAGCAACTAAGGAACTGTGTGGGGAGGAAGAGAGCAGCCTTGGGATACTACTATCTCAGAGCACATCTTTCCTCATCTGGCCAGAAGCCCTGTCTACTCACACAGAGCAACAATCCCTGCCTATATGCATCGGGCTCCCAGGCAGCCAGTCTACTGCTTCATCCCTAAACATGAAAGGAAAGCAAAGGATGACCAGACATTTGGCCAAAGTCTGAGATGAGAAAAGAAAGGCCAAGATAAACAAGAGAAAAATATGACCTAGCACAAACACAGAATTCAGGCAATAGAGCAGAGAATTTTTAAAACAGGTAAGCAAAAATCCCCTAATTGGTATTTCTAGTAATTTTAAAAAAATATTGCACACATAAAACCAGAACAGAATATTCTGAAAAAGAATACTTGGAAATTGACAAATATAATAGAAAATAAAACTTCATCAGAAGCACTGGACGAACAGGAAGTGGCAAGGTCTCAGAATGTAAAACAAAAAGACAAAGAAACAAAAGAATATTATTTTTAATTTTTTTAATGATGTCCCCTGAGTCACAAGAAACAAAAAATATTATATAAGAGATAAGAAATATGGAAAATCTATGCACAGGGTCTAACATCCAAAAAATACAGATTCTAGAAAGAGAACCAAAGAAACATGAAAAGAGAAAGTTACCAAAGAAATAATATAATTTCTCAGAGTTGACAGGAGACATGGAAACAAAAGTCTGATAACCAAGTTAAATGAAAAAAGAACCACCCTAGATTCATGAATGAAATTTACAAATAATAAAAATATTTAAAAAACTATTTTAAAAGAAAGAAAATTGCAAATAACCAGTGAGGAGCAAAAATCAAATGGCATCTAACTTCTCAGAAGTAACACTGGATGTTAGCTGACAAGGCAAGAATTTTTCTATTGGAAAGGCTCTTTCAACCTAGAAATTGATATTCTACTGTCAAACTGTCAAACGAGGAAGTTAGAATAAAAAATTTCAGGCATAGAGAGACTCAGACTTATCACACAACAGTTCTTAGGAGGTTATTTAAGGATATATTAACAGTTAAGAAGGAGGAAGAAAAGGAACCCAGGAAACAGTGCTGCCTAGAAATCAGTGAAGGGAAAGTTCAGAGTGAGGGTTTATGGCAATTTTAGAAAAGGCCTAATCCGGATAGAAGTAGGAGGACAGAGGATTTCCTTGACAGAATGCGCTGGAACAAGGTCTCCAGTAAAGATGGGAACTGGATAAAATAGCTTAAATAATAGCAACACACAGAAGGGAAAGGAAACAGGAAAGAAAGAGGGGGGAGGAAGAAAGAAAGAAAGAAAGGGAGGAAGGAAGGGGCAATTAGAAACTCTAGGAAAGGGAAAAAAGGATACAAACCCAAAATTAAGCCAACTAAAATTTGACACAATGTTGAACAAGTAGAATATTCCTTATATCTTTTTTTTAATTCCTCTTGACATTAGAACCACTAAGAAGTGTAATCACATTATATTACTTGGTTCAGCAAGGAACAATATTTATGCAATTATAACGATGTAAATTCAGTTTGTTTTCCTATTTTTTAAATGAACCTACAGACATATTACAGTACAGAACATGATGTCAACCCTGGCGTAAGGAAAGGTGTAAAGTTTGAGGTTACAGGAATTGGAAAGTAGAGGGAGAAATGGAAGGAAGGCTAAGAGTGCTAATGTCCTTATTTTACCAAAAAAAAAAAAAAAAAAAGTAGGGGAGCTCCAAAGCTCCAAGAAACAGTCTCTATTTGATATAACAAGAAATGGAGGTTTAAGTAGATCTTTCTCAAAGAACTGAAAAAAGGGACAAAAGTAATATTCGGCAGAAGCATGAGGAAAGGAGAAGGGGAGGAAAAGTATGTGTATGACTAACTCCCGATTGTAGCCAGAAATCAATAGACAATGTCTATATTTCAGAGTGGCACAAGCAAATTATCTTTAGAAATATAGAGGTGACCTGCCAGGAAAAGTCAAAAGTCAGACAGTTAAAACCAGTAGTAGCATTTGGACAGCAAGATTAAGTGTAGGGAGGGGTGGAGAAGGGTAAGATACTTTTCAATAAATGTTCTTCCATACTATTTTATTATTAAATCATGCTCACATATTCTTTTGCAAAAAACATTTTTTAAATAATGAGAAATATCAAGGCGTATACACTAGAGAACCAAGAGACATATACAACCATACTCCTGCAGTATTGTTTATAATAAATAGAAAAAAAGTGTTCAAGCACCTTAAATATCCACCAGCAGGGGAATGGATAAATGAATTGCACTACATTCATATGGTGGGATACTATGACTAGTCCAAATGAGCAAACTCAATTAACTGTGTCAGTATAGATAGGGCTAAAAAAAAAAAATGCTGGAATTGGAATGATATGATATGTACCATCATGAACAATATCCCAAAGGATTACTGTTCGTTGGTCATGGATATACACATGTGGATGTAAGAAAGTACAAAAGCACAAACTATACAAGCATGTACGATATTCCTAAAAGTGGGTTCCTCTAGGAAGGGAAGGAGGAGCTGGAAATAGTGAGGGGAACAAGCAGGACAAACTTTATCTGTAGTTTTTATTTATTAAAAAAATGAGGAAAATGTGGAAAATTTTAAGATTTGTTGGTATAGACCTGTTTTTATATTATTCTACATTGATGTATTTATATTATTTGAAAAATTAATTTTAAAAGAGAAAAGGAAGTAGAACATACAAAAGAAAGAGGATCTGGGGGAAATTATATTAGCTAAATTATCTTTAATCACATATAATATCCTATTTTTATTAGCAATGTCTAGCATACAGTAGTTTTAAATAAATGTTTTATTTTTATTTTTCCTTTGGAGAGATCTCAAAATATTGGCTCTTTTTTTTCATCTTCAGCATATAGCATATCTATATGTTCAGCATAGATTTAGATTTAATACAAACTGAAGGGAGGGAGAATGATAGCTTCTGAAGTGAAATAGATTAATTTTAGGGAAAATTTTAGAAATCAGATTAGATGTCTAGGAATTACAGGTATAGAACACATTCATAACAATCATTCAAAAAATCTAAATATGGAGAACAAATTAAGGAAAATACTTTATACAAACAATTACTACTTTCTTTAAAAAATGCTATATTTGTGTTTGAATTGTTTTTAAAAACAATGGGATCCCCTGGTGTATTTTCTTTGTAACATATTGTGGCTTTTTGTTTGTTAGGTTGGTTGGTTGGTTGGTTTTGGAATTGGATGTACCACATTTTGTTTATCCATTCATCATTTGGGTTGCTTTCATATTTTGGCTGTTATGAATGATGCTGCTATGAATACTCACGTACAAGTTTCCATGTGGATATATGATTTCATTTGTATTAGGTATATATCTAGGAGTGGAATTGCTGGTTCATATGATAATTCAGTGTTTAACATCATCAGACCATTTACCAAATGGGCTGCACTATTTTAGGTTCCCACCATAAATGTACGATAGCTCCAATTTCTCCATATTCTCACCAACAAATTATCTGTCTTTTTTATTATACCCTTGTAGCTGGTGTGAAGTGGTATCTTATGTTTTTTATTTGCATCTCCCTAATGTCTAATCATATTGAACATGTTTTCATTTGTGGTTATTGGCTATTTCTTTATCGTCTTTGGAGAAATGCCCTATTCAGATCCTTTGCCCATTTTTTTAATGCATTAAAATATACACAACAAAATTTATCATCTTAACTATTTTTAAGTGTACAATTTAGGTAGCATAGTACATTAAGGAATACATTGTTAATATCAAATTGATGGCAAAGGTATCAGTTTGAGTCAAATGGATCTGGGTTTGAACCATGGTTTTTACATGTACAGGCAGGGAGGTCAAGACAAGCTACTGAACCACTCCGAGCCTCAGTTTTATCATCAGAAAATATAAGGCTATTAGCCCTATGAAATAATTAATAAAATAATATGAATATAAAAGCATAGGGTGGATAGTAAGTTTGCCTTTTCCTCTTTAGTAATATAAAATGAGTTATACTATATTATTTTTCCCTAAAAAATTAAACTTTAGTTATTTAGGAAACTAAAGCAGAAGGCTAGATAGAAAAAAGTTACTGAATTTTAGTAGATTTTATTCATTTATAAAATCTTTGAAATTACATTCTTCTACACTCTTTAATAGTGTACACTCTATAATATTATTCTTTCCCATTATATTTCAAAACCTGATTTATTCCTAATAGTGTTATTTATGCACCTGTTAAGCCCTAGTAATAAACTAACTGTGGGTTAGTTACACTTAAAAAATATACAATTAGAAAGTCAAATATTTGCAAAGGTAAAACACAGTCTTACAAATAAGAACATTCACACCCACTGTATCTCAAAAATTCTTCACATTTCTTTAATTTACCAGAACCTGAAAAGATCTGGAAATCTTTCAATCTACTTGTATAAAGTGTCTGTCAGATGATCTGCTGCAGCAGGATCATGCTTATTTTCAGGGAGCGCAGATGAGACAGTGGGTAGTACGTAGACTGCAAATATTTACCAATTTAACCTGCATTCACCCAGTAGTTCCTTTGAGTCAGACATGTTTTGGAAAAGGGAAGAATAATTTGGTGCAGGTTCCAATTGCATTTTGCTGATTCGGTCCTGATAATTTCCTTGCTCTAATAAACACTTTTTTTTTTTTTTTTTTTTTTTTGAGACAGAGTCTCACTCTCTCACCTGGGGCGAGTGCCGTGGCGTCAGCCTAGCTCACAGCAACCTCAAACTCCTGGAGCTCAAGCAATCCTACTGTCTCAGCCTCCCAAGTAGCTGGGACTACAGGCATGCATCACCATGCCCAGCTAATTTTTTTTCTATATATATTTTTAGCTGTCCAATTAATTTCTTTCTATTTTTGGTAGAGACGGGGTCTCGCTCTTGCTCAGGCTGGTCTCGAACTCCTGAGCTCAGGACGATCCACCCGCCTCGGCCTCCCAGAGTGCTAGGATTACAGGCGTGAGCCACCACACCCAGCCTCTAATAAACACTTAAAAACCATTTTCATTACGGTTCATAGGTAAAATTTCAGAGCTTAAACGCTGAAGAGAGTTTTAGCTTCTTTTTAAGTGATGGTAAGATGGTCATTCTCTGAATTAATATACAGTTATATAGTGAAGCTTAAAAATTTTTATTTAGATAGGCATTTAGGGTTTTTTGGACCAAAAAACTCTCATATTTAAGGGGAAAAAATCTCCTACTTAGTTTTTGTCTCGGAGTCTCCCTATTGCCGGGTTGTGAATGTGCTCCGGTCCTTCCTCCCATGTGACAAGAGTCCAGGTGTCACCACAAAACCCGGTTAATGACTATTCGTCTACCAGATCTTGGCTCAAATGTCACTTTCTTACTTTCATCCACTCACTCCCACCCAACATGCTAAGCCAGGTTCTCACATTATAAACTCTGAATACAGGGTCTTCTTCTTTCACAACATGTGGTTTATAATTGTGAAGTTATTTCCATGATACACTGACTAATGCTTCTCTTCCCCATGAGACTGTATATTCCAGAGTGCACAGTGTTTTCTCTAGCGTAGTGACCAGCATAGATAGGATAGCTATTCAATAATATTCTAAATGGATGAAATGAATACAGGAATGAATGAAAAAATAAACTATTCTAGAGAGGTACAAGGAGGCAAGTTCTTCCTGTTCCTTCAACTCAGCCACTCTTCTCTGACTCCACTGTCTTATTTCTTGAATGGGAAGAAGAATACATTTAAAATCTGTTTTCCCAAAGCCTAGGAATAGCCTAGCCTTACATATAAATATTCACTATGTTCTTGTTGAAAAAATGAATGAATGACATATATATATATATATATATATGCCTGACATATCACCATAACTACAAGAAATGTTACTGTATGAATTCATAATGGAAGGGCAAGAAGAAGAATATTTTATTCACTGAAAAAATCAGCAACCCTGTTTTAATGAAAGGAGACTCCATTGCTTACACTGAGCAACAGCACAGCTGAGGAGTGCATAAGTGTGGCTGGTTAGACTCAGGCAGAGTGAAGTTTCCATTAAAAGAATGATTTATATATAAAATTACACTGCCACCTCTTCTGAAGACAGGGAATTTTTTATTCTGCTGAAAGATTACAATTCAATCTTTTGTATTGTTCATTATGTGTACAATATTACTTGTTTATCCACTCATCGATAAACCGTAGAGCAGTGTTTTTCTAACCACAAATTATAGGCTATTTGATGTTGTGAAATCTATTCAGTGGGTTGCAACCAGCATTTTTAACAAATAAAATAGAGTTTTAAAACATTCTATTTTGTGCAAGTAGTAAAAATGTTTCCTTCATCTTGCATTTCACTTTTGCATATCTATATCTATGTGTATACTAGGTTGGAAGTAAAATGTATTTCTCACTGTGGGTGGATCATGGTAAAAAAAATTGAAAGCCACTACTATAGAGAACAGCTGCTATTAATATATATGTAAAATTATATATTATATATATGGAACAGGCTCCAAAGTCAAATTGATAAACTAATCCTGGCTCTAAAACAAGTTACCCTACCACTATAAGCTTCAGTTTTCATTTCTATAAAACGGAGATAATAATACTTATCCCAAAGGGTAACTGAAAGAACAATAATAGTGCAAAATATGTAAAATAATAACTAATATTTATTGAGATTTTACTATGTCACAAGTACCATCTTCTTTAATCTCCAAACCCAATAAGGTAAGTGCTGTTTACCTTATTTTACAGTAGAGGAAAGTGAGACACTGAGAATTTAAGTCATCTTAATGAATGTAAGAGTATGTATCTCAGCGATTTGCATATAAAAAATGGACACTTATCATGAATTACCAGCAATTATTTAATGAATCCCTACTTTAATACCTTGCACATAGCAGGAGGAGTTCCACAAATATTTGTGATGGATAAAACACGGTCCTTGAATTCAGAGCATTATCCACAATAAATGAAACAATAAAATGCTCTAGGAACTTAAAGGGGGTAGAAATTCTTCTGAATTACAGTTATTAAAGGAAGGCTTGGGGAAAGAAGGGTCTAGAGCAAGATATTCATCAGTGAGGAAGGCTCTGTGTAGGTGGAAGGGTACATAATGAAGGCCTAATCAAGACCCAGGGACAGAAAAAAAAGCAGATAGGTAGGGTGATAACAGATTGTAAGAAGAGGTTCCTGAATACTAGCTTAAGGGGACTGTATTTTCTCTTGTAGCCAAAAAGAAATCACTGCAGACTTTTTAACAAGTGACTAACGATAAAGATGCAATCCTCGAGGATGCATAATAACCTCCAAATAAGTACTGTTTTTTAAATCGTGTGTTTTGACATGAAGACTGAATTCCATTTTTCCAATCTTATGGGTGGAAAGCCAACTTTGTTTCAAGGGAAATTATGAGAATTAATAAAACATTCATTAAACTCTAGAGCTTTCTAAAAAATTCCCCTACAGAAGTAAGTACAAATTCTTTTATTATAGTTGACTAATTGTCTCATAAAGTACTTTCACTTGATGAGACTATCTGTAGAAATACGAGTTTTATTATAATAACTGCATTTTTCAGATTGTAGTGTTTGAGGATAAGATTATTTAATAGTTGAATTTATTTAAATAATTACAGAGATAATTATAGAGATTAAAAATATTGATTCTAGCCTTTTGCCTAAAAACAATT
>RJWJ010020059.1:0-29546 GCA_004363605.1 Indri indri | reverse complement strand
TCTTGCCAGATTGCCGCCTAACACATTCCCAGAAACGCTCCCCCGGGTCACACCAAGAAGTCCAAGTGTCAGCTCTCAGGTTCAGATTCAAGTTCACATACACGAGCGCATCTTTGTCCGCTCGGGAATGCTATGTGGAAACGAAGCTTAGGATGTCCTGCGATTTAGATGAAGAGAACTAAAATTACATAAAACGAAGCTTCCAATTGTATACGCCCTTCAGACAGCTACTCTCCTCCAGGCGAGAGCTATGACCCGGGGAGAGTGCAGGAATGCTGTCAGAGCGGCGGAAGAGAAGGAAAGGGAAGACAAAAGCTGGAAAATTGACCACTTGTCCCATCTCGATACCTGAGTGAGAGAGCTTGCCCGAGTCGGGCAGGCCCCCTGGGTGGGCAGGCCCTCGGTGACAAACGTTTTTGTCCGATACAAACAGATCCGCCACCCCTAACCATTCGCAATTTGCATGGCGCTCTCGGGAAAGGGGTTGGTGAATATCGCCCTCTCCCGGATCTCCTGAGACTCTCTCCAACGCGCTGTGTGCGCTCCTTCCCAGGCTCGGCGTTCGCGTCACCTTCCCCCAGACCAAGGCCTCTAGAGCCCCGGATCCGAGATCTCGGCCATGAGCCGGATCTGCGGAGCAAAGAGGGCTGGAGACCCTGCTGCACCCTGCAGCTTGGCTGCGGAGAGCGCGCGGCCACAAGCGTTGTTCCTCAATGGGCAACACGCCCCCAACCCCGCTCGGCTTTGCAAAAGCAGCCGCCACCCTGCAAGTCCCCCGCCTGTCCCGGTCTGTCCCCGCCTGAGTCCTCAGCAAGCGGGAAACCCAGATGGCCTTCCAGACTTAGGAACCTCCTCCTCCGAATCCCTGAAGAGTTCGGACCTGACGTCCCTTTACAGTGTTTGGTGGCAACCGGGAGCGGAGTCGGGGTCCCCACCGCGGAGGAGATGCCGTGGGCGAATTGCCTTCCAGCTCACCCCCTCATCTTCTCCCGGTCACTAGCCAAGTCCCTACCCTGGGCGCTCCCATGGGGCACCAACTACAGCCACAGACCAACAAACAGCGCCTGGGTCATCACTGAGGGAGCGGGCCCAGGTGGAGAGCGCGCAGGTGCAGGGCCCCCAGGACCCTCCGTACGCCACGGGAGCCGCGGGCCAGGGTTGCGAGGCTGGCGCCAGACTCTCGGATGGCCACGCGCCTCGCGCCACAGCGCAGAGCGCGCGGGAAGCTCCGCCATGGGGGTCCTGGCTGCGGCGGGGCGGGGGCCGACTCGCTCCACTTGGGGTTTGCGCTGCGGGAGTTCGGCTGGGGAAGGCGGGCAGCCGCCGCGCTGCAACCGGCTGTGGCGCCGTCTCCCGAGGACGCCTCGCAGGAAGTGCGGCTCCCCGGTGGCCGGCGCTGCGACTCCTTCGTTGTAGCGCCAGTGCCCCTGTCCGCGCGACTTCCTATAATAACGCCCTGAAATGCCTCCAGAAATGCCTGTGGTACAACCACGAAGCCAATAGCCGGTGTTAGTCCTCCTTAAATACCGAAAGGAAGATCCCAGCATCCCCGGGATGAGTTACGCACACCCACGCAAGCACCCTGGCCTCCGTGCTCCCACCTGGGGAAGGGCGGAAGGGAGTTTTCTCTTGTCAGGGATCTCGGAGTTCCCAAGGCTCCAGCAACAAGAAGTAAGAGGAGGGGGCTCACGGGTGTGGGTGTGTGGGGGGCTGTGTTGTGGCCTCCCAAGGAAGGTTCCCGCTTGCAATGGGGACAAGCCATCTGGAAGGGATCCTGCTGTGCTTGCTGGACTTGAACAGAGTCAGCCTTTCTGTTCCACTCCCGCCCAGGCCGAACCCAGCCGCTTTCTACACCACCACTGGAAGGGAGAAGGCTTTTCCTCTTTATATTAATATATACCAGCAAGGTTAGAAGGTTTTCACAGTAACGTTTAAAAAAAGAAATTAAATCAGAGGGTGGGAACAAAACCTCAACTTCCTCAGAAATATAGAAAGAACAGTTTTCAGAGTTAGGTTTCTGATGCTAATTACAGTCCAGACCCTGAGGGGCACCCCATTCCTGAGTTCCTTTCTCTGGCTTCATCCTTAGTTTGTTTTGAGAATTTGGGCTTCTCCGTGAGTGAGCACTGTTCACCTGAATAGAAAAATAGCGGAGAAGTCTGCTTATACATTGATAGCTTCTGTAAGCCCATGTTATCTAGACCAGCCAAGGCTGGCTGTGAAGGGAGAATCTCAATGTGGCCCCAGAAGCTGGATCCTCCCCTCCCCTCACCTCCGGACAACCACTCTGGGTTGTGTTCTTGCTGTAATTATCTTACCATCTTAATGCTGGCCTGGGAGGCACAGCTGCTCTTTCAAAGCTCTGCCCAAGGAACTGTATATACCTATTTTCATTAGTGTAGAATGACATCTTCATATAGTCAACTCATATTTATTGAGAACTTGCTATGTGTCAGTCACTGTGCTACATTCTGGGGAAAAGGGACAAAGAAGGAAGACATGGCCTCAAACAAGCTGTACCATCCGGTTGATAAGATACTGCTGTCAGCTTGGGGTTCTCTGTAGGCCTGGCTGTTTCCTCCTGGCAAAGGCAGATTTTCTTTTCCATCCTCAAGGGTCCTCAAATACAATTATCCTCTTTGGAAGTCAAGGAGAAGGAGGCCACAAAGAAAGTGGATTCTCTAGCCAACTTGAAACCTAGCTTCCAAATTCCTGAACCCAGGCGGCTGAGGACCTATCTCTTGCCCGGATGATTCACCTAACGTGATGTGGTCTTCCTTATAGCTTCAGTAAGAATAATATCTAAAGGCAGTGAAATGCCCAGCCAGAAAAGGAGGTGCCCATGAACAGTGGCAGGCAGCTGGTGTCTCACGCTACCCTGGTGTAACACAAGAAACCTGCACATGCTGGTACCCAGTCAAGAGAGTGGGGCCACTTTTCTGCTTGTCTCTGCTTTTCTTCCTTCTTTCCTAGGGACAATTCCCCTATTCACGTGGTGTTGTAAGCTTTGATGGCCTACTGAAGATGTTCAAGAGGGTCATCTAAACAAAGATATGCAGGAGACCCTCTCTGGACCCTTCGACATCGAATTTGGAAAACTCCCAAACACCAGCCAAGAAGGAGGGCCCTGGGTACCAGGCATCAGCTTTCTCTCAGAGCCCTGCCACATGGGAAGCTGGAGACTTGTTGTGGATTTTGCTCCAGCCTTTATGCCTTTAACCTTTCCCTGCTACTCTTTTCAGAGGCCTTGCTTCCTGCCCCTAAATGGAAGCCACAAACCACAAGCTCTTACAAGGTCAATAAACACACTTTCCTTTTTTGATAAGGCTGCTAGAATGAGGGAATGCTTATATCTTACATTTGTGCATGTTGCAGTTTTGTAAAGCTCATTACATACATTATTTCATTTATTAATCTTGGTAAGCTTTGATAGTCTACATAAAGGGAATCTGAGACACAGAGAAATAAAGTGACTTTTACCTAAAATTGAAGGTAGCAGAGTTGGTACAGCTACAGACTTGTATTTCAATAAAGCATTTGACAAAGTCTTTTCTGATAACCTTCAGGTTAATGTGGCCTGAGTGATATGATGGATTGAATGGCTCATTCATTCGTTCTTTGAAATAGCAGTTTTTCTTTTAGGCATAGTCCGTGTGTCAGGAACTGAGCTCAGTAATGGAGATACTATGCTGTTATAGATAAGATAACTTCCTAGGAAGCTCACAACTGAGTGAGGGAAGAGACATGTTAAAATATAATAGCAGTAAGGCAATAGTATAATGTCACAGAGTTAGACACAAAATGCTATGGAATGCAAGAGGACACCAAAGGCTGGTCCTCAGGCTGATGAGAGCTTGTTGGCATGGTCTCATATTTGTAGAAAACATGACATTAGAAAGGATAAGAATTTGAAAAATAACACAATCAGTGTACAAAAACACCTTAATAAGCAGGAATAATTGGCCATAAAGAAAACTAATCACTATAGTGGTACATATAAAATTCTATACTTGCATACAACATAATTGGACCAATGTTGGAAGATACTGTCAGGGATGGCAGCATAGGTAAACTGAAGGCTTGTAGTTGACTGCAAGCTCAGCATGAGCCTAGAATATTTATGTTCTTAGTTGTGCTAACAGAGGTGGAGTATTCAGCGTAAGGGTGATTATTCTTCTACACTGGGGTGGGAACGTGTCCCATTTCAGGTTCCCATATGTTAATACGGGGGTTTGACACTGGGTGTGTATGCACAAGGGGAAGCAACCAAAGGATGAAGGACCCTAAACTTAGTCATAGCAATGGCTTATGGAACTGGAATTGTCGATAGAGACCAGGAGACTCAGAAAGCATGACATAGCTGTCCTCAGATATCTGAAGGCCTCTCATGCAGAAGTGATGTTGAACTTAAACTGTCAGAGGAGCATAGCCAAGGCTTTCCCAGTTTGTAATCCAGAGACTGATAGAGGAAAGTGATCCTCTATGAGCTTGATTGTCCTTTCCTGGTAGATTCAAAGCTCCATGAATGCTGACACTAACATCTGTCTTATTCACTCTCTAAGTCCACTGTTTTGCTCATAGAAGGCAGCCGATGAAATTTTTATGTAGGGATGAATCAACAAATTATTCCATGTGGCTCCAAAGGACAGAACTAAGACTCAAAGGCAAAAGTGCAGAGTTGGATGACAAATGAAGCCAATTAATTTGGCTACTAATTGGGATCATTGATATAAGTAAAGATACATGATTCATATTTTTAATTTCAACCACCATTTACCTGTTTGGCAAGAAAGTTTTATTATCCTTAAACTTTTTATTCCAGAAGTGATGTTAACTAAAGAGGTATATAGTCCTTAATGGTCCTTGGGTGGCATTTCCATTCCATGCAAACTGTAGGATACACCATGCATAGGTTCTTCTTGAGAAGGGGAGGAACAAAGGGAGGAGCTAGGTCAGATACTATTTGATTTTAGCTGCAATTCAGATGTGTTAAGTTATGGTCCCCAGAGTATCCAGGTTATTTAGGGAAAATGTTTAGCTTTTGCTTTGCTCTTTGCTAGTTCAGCAGGATTTGAACTTTTTCAAAGTGACCACTTGCATGTTGTGTAAAGAAGATAGTGATAAACCCTGATTGTAGAACCATGGAACCCCTGAGTAGCCTTAAGGTTCTGGAGAGCTCAGTCCCTATTTGACCCCAGATGTAATGGCTACATGCCCTGACCACACTGCAGAATAAAATCAGTTTGTGTGGAATGATTTCTAGCTCTTATCAAAGCCCCAATTATTGATTTTTTACTTATTAGTTATACTTTGATGCTTTCTGTCTAGTGATCATATTCAGAGTTTTAGTAAGCAGTATCTCCCTTAAACTATGTGGCAGTTGGTCAGCAGATATTGGAGGCTTGTTGGTTCTTAGAGCTCATGAAGAAAAATAAAAGTTAATGAGGACTGTCACTCAGGTGCTAAAGGATGCCAAACGTTGGCCTTTAGAATACTCACGTAATTTCTCCGTCATACCCACACATCAGCTCCTCCACTGCCTGTTCCCTGCAGCAGCACGCTCCTTTCTGTGGAATGTCTGAAAGCACTTGTGGATTAACATTGGAAGCAAGGAAGAGAAAGGAATGATATCATTAGTGCCAGCTCACTGAGGAGGAAATAATATTGTTGTCGTCCTCTCCCTCCCTTCCCCCCATGCATGGAATTAGTTATCTGAACAGTTGCCTAAATGATGTATGTAACTATCTCAATGGGAAAGCATACAAGTAATAATAATAAAGCTAATGTTTACTATGTCTTCTGTGCCAGGCATTGTGCTAAGCACATGACATCTTACTTCATCCTCACAGTAATGTTATGAGGGGCTATTATGAGTCTCATTCTATAGATGAAGAAACTCCAACACAGGAAAGTTAAGTAATTTGCTTGAGGTCCTATAGGTGTTGTGTGGTGGACTCATAATCCAGAGCATCTTCATTGCCAGGTAATAATATATTATATTGTCATATTTCTTACACTAGTCTGATCATGGAGGAATGGAAACCAAAGGAGTGCAACTTGTTTTTTAGCCATCGCTATTTGTATTTAAAAAATCTATCGTCAAAAGGTATTTTTGCACAGTAGAGTTCATATTTTATTTCATTGGGTTTCAATTATTAATATTTATATTTCTTGGTGATCCAGCTGCCTTGAGAAATCACATTCTGTAATACTTGGTCCAGAAATTGTTGGACATAATTGAATAATATCCAGGTTAATCACGTTTTATATTTACATCCTTTGAAGCAGTTTCTGTCTGGGCCATTATTATAGAGTTTGAAAGACTGGAAGACAGCAAAACTGCTTTCCTAATTATCTTCCAAATCCTAAAAATAGTACCTATGCCTTGTTAATAATAATTGTTAGCACTTGTATAGTTCTTGCCTTACACCAGGCACAGTTCTAAGCCCATTAAGTATTTAATCCTCACAAAACCCCTATGAAATAGGTATTGTTATTCGTCCCATTTTACAGATGAGAAAACAGAAGGAAGAGAAGTCAAATAGATTGTCCATGTTCACACAAAAGACCTATCAGCCCTTTGACTGAAGTAGAACTACGTGTATGCTGTAGGCTTGAGAGAGTCAGTTATTAAATTTTCAAGAATTTAGTGAGCTAGTTGTTAAACTTAGCCATTATTAACAACTAAATTACATACAATTAAATAAACTCTTTCCACAACTAAAGTAATAAATATTCAAAACTCATCAGTTTGGAATTAAATTATGACACTTCACTATTATTTGTGTCTTTGAGGTTATTTATGTTTCCTATGTGTATATGGTGGAAATACTATATAATAACTTATATCAATATAATGATGTGCTACTGTGCAGCTTTCCAACTTCGCGTTCACTGACATAACACTGGTAGTTTTAAATTTGCTATGGTGGAGTATTTACACCACAGGAATTGGCAATTGCCTCAAACAGGGCTTTTGCTCCTCAGAGAGCCAGTTGTTAAACATTGACCAGCACATTGCTGCATAGACCTCTAAGCCCAACACTGTAAGCATGGAACTTGAAGAATTGCAGGAGCAATGGACTGAAAAAATATTTTAAATATATGATTAAGAAGTGTGGTTTCTGGAGAGAGACTGCCTGATTTGAATCATGGCTTGATCACTTATTCACTATAAAAAAGCATGTGACAACTCAGCATTTGGAGCTCCTACTCTTTGCTGGACACTAGGCAGAGGAAAAGTTAAATTGACATAGTTTTAAAAAGCATTTTACAACCCACAAGATAGAAAAGACTCAGATTAATTAATCTAATTAATAAGTTATTTACACAATCTAACTTTTTATGCCAGTAGTTGCAAAATCTCTCCTAAATCTTACCTACTTTAGTAATATTTAGTAGCAAAAATGCAAGGTTCTAAGCTGGAGTTCTGAGTAACATAATTTCTTGGTGAGTACAATAGATTTCTTGAAAGGGAAGAAGGAGCCATTCAAAAGAGGTGACTATGCCAGTTTACTCATTGATCTAAATCCCCATGTTCTTTGTCCTCTATGCACGGTGTAAGAGGACAAAAAGAAAATTCTGACATCCAGGGGCTTATAACACATGGGAAGAAATAGTCATGCAAACAACTAATTGCATATAATGCATTAAGGAATGCAAACCTTTAGGATAATAAAGAATGAAATTATTATCTTGAAAATACAAACAATATGCTATGTGTCCATCTGAGAGGATATGTCGGGAGTTAGTTATTTTTTTAATAAAACAGGTCTCAGGCAGGATTGTTGTAAGAGATGTGGAAATAATAGAGACAGAGACAAAGTGTAGTTTAAAGTGATGGGGAAGTCAGGGGTTTTTTTTAGTACTTTTGTGAGTCAGGAGGCCCTGAGTGAAGTCTTATATTAGTATTTATTGGTATAGTAAGCAGTTGTTTTTGGTCGTAGAATTATGTGTATAGATTATTTGTTTAGGTTTTAAGGTCTTTTAAAGTTTTAAAGGTTTTAAGATATTTTTTATTTAATTTTATTTATAAGAGTAAATGGCTATAAAATTTTTTTAAGATAAACATTTGAAGTTTTAAGTTAAGAATAGATTCAGTGGAGTATATAAGTTAAAGATAAAAAATGTATAAAATAGGAACATTGAGTCCATTTATTTTATTTTATTTTTATATATTGAGACATGTGGCTAGGACTGAAATAGGAATAGCCTTGAGGTTTATGATAGTTTTAGTTGTAGGTTGTTTGTTGGATTGATATTTTTTTATTGGTCTTTTAATCTTGAGCCCCATGTTGAGCTTTGTTCTGTATAAGTTTTAGGTGCTGGTTTGTAGGTCTTGAGATTGGTGTTGTTTTGTAGTTGTCCCTGATTGGTAGAATGGTTTTTTTGTTGTTGTTAAGTAGTTTTTGGTTTGTGAATTAATATGTCTATAGATTTTTTTAAGGTAAAGTCCTATAAAACTTTTGAAACCTTTTGTGTCTCTTAGCCCGATTTCCCAACAAGGATATAGGATGGTATGATTAATTCTGACAGGCTAAAATCAAAGACCTCTGTACATTATTCTAAGGATATTTGCATGTTTAAGTATTTGTTGGTATGGACGATTGTGGCAGAGTCCTATGGCTGTTTTTAAGGGAAGGGTTGGTTTGTTTGTGGTTGGGGGAATGGGATGTGGGTGTTCTTGGATTTTTGTTCATTTTTGTTTTGTTTTGCTTTGCTTTACAGAGAAGAGAACTAAATTAAGCAGAACATAAGTTGCCTTATTGGTGAGTAATCGTTAAGTGTGTGTGGCTCATTGTAAGTACTCTGGATTTGGGATTTAGAAGAGCTGACTTCATGTCTGGATTTTATCACTGATAACTTTGGGAAGCCATTTTCCCTTTCTGGATCATCTGTAAAATTTAAGGCTTATGATAAATGATCCTCTGAACTCTAGTGTCCTGAGATTCTCTTGGGAGAACGATGAGCGAGGGAAACGGAAGATTTGCACTGAGAGACATTTCTGTCTTGTAAAGTCCCTAGACTTGATTACTCACGTTGAGAACAGAGGTAGAGATGGAACTGCTGGAGATCAGATTACCGTCCATGCTGTCAATGAACTGATCCAGCAAGTCTTTCCTCGATCTGGCTGCAATAGACTGGCTCAGGATGCACCTGAATCATGGCACACAATCAGTGATGCTATAAAAGAATCTGAATTAAGTGTGTTTTGCCTAGGTTTTAATTCTTTGAAGCTGGATGTTGCAATTGCAGAGGAGGGTTATGGTATAGAAGAGCATCTCTAAATGTGAAGATTTGGAAAACCTGTCTTTTCTCTTATATCACTCCTTCTCATCTGGAATACCTGTTTTCACATAGACCTAAATTTTCTTAAATCTCTTTAGTCATTCTCACCCTCTCTATCCTTGATGGTCTCCCAACCATTCAGCACACATCCCGCAGGGCTTATTATGTGTTGCCACTTCCAGGTACATGACTTTGCTTATATAAATTCCCAGAAGAGCAAACATTTGTATGGTTAACATGAAAGGTTACAGAGTGATTTTTTCCCCCATCCTTTTCCCCCCATGTGGAACTCTCATTGGTTTCAAAGAGTTATAAATACACCCTTGTTCCTTGTGTCTTTTGTGAATTCCTGGGAAAAAGCCATTTCAAAAAAGTATACCGTTAACATCCCTCGTGTTGGAAATGCTTAGGGGTCAGAGTCAAGTATGGGTGCACATGTGCAGCTCACATTGTGAGGCGAGAGGGGCCTCTTGCTAAGTCTTACATGCCATTCAGAACTAGTGTTATTTTCTGTGACAGAGAAAGCCTTAAGGTTTCCATCAGCTATTTGTCAGTGATAGCACAGAGATGTTAAAATCCATCTTAACTTGGGTGCGTTGTTATGATCCGAGGAATGAATGTGCTATGTCTTGACTCTCAGATGTTCATGCATCTCCCATGGTGAGGCTGAGAAATTAAAAACAGAAGGCATGCACATAAGATGTTGGAGTCTACCCAAAACAGGGCAAATTTGGGAAGGCTCCCAGCTGTGTGACTCACTAGCCTTAATTAACCAGGTTACTTATCTATACAGCCTCTGTATTTCTGACAGCAAAGTACTGATGGAGAAGAGGGATGCCTATAGGGAGGACCAATTCTGTTTGGATTAGGTGTTAATATAGGAGGAAGGAATCCAAGATTTTCTCTATTTTTTTTTTTTTTTTTGAGACAGGGTGTTGCTCTGTTGCAGGAACTAGAGTGCAGTGGTGTGATCATAGCTCACTGCAACCTCAAACTCCGCTCAAGCAATCTTCCTATCTCAGTCTCCCGAGTAGCTGAGACAATAAGTGCCCATGCCCAGCTAATTTCTATTTTTTTAGAGATGGGTTCTTGCTATGCTGCCCAGGCTAGACTTGAACTACTGGACTCAAGCCATCCTCTCACCTTGGCCTCCCAAAGTGCTGGGCTTACAGTCACGAGCCACTATGCCCAGCCAGAAGCCAAGATTAAGGCAAAACAAATAGAGGGTAGAGTTCACAAAGTAAATTCTCAGGGGGAATTTTATGGCCTTTTATTATTACAAAATCAGTACATATGGCAGCAAATTAGAAAATAAAGAGAAACATTTTATTTTATTTTTATTTATTTATTTTTTTTGAGACAGAGTCTCACTCTCTTGCCTGGGGCGAGTGCCGTGGCGTTAGCCTAGCTCACAGCAACCTCAAACTCCTGGGCTCGAGCAATCCTACTGTCTCAGCCTCCCGAGTAGCTGGGACTACAGGCATGCACCACCATGCCCGGCTAATTTTTTTTCTATGTATATTTTTAGCTGTCCAATTAATTTCTTTCTCTTTTTGGTAGAGACGGGGTCTCACTCTTGCTCAGGCTGGTCTCGAACTCCTGAGCTCAGGACGATCCGCCCGCCTCAGCCTCCCAGAGTGCTAGGATTACAGGCGTGAGCCACCGCGCCCGGCCCAAGAGAAACATTTTAAAAATTAAAACATCATATTCCTAGTAACACTAGGCCACCACTGTTAATTTTTACTGATTCTTCCAGATCTTTTCTTTCTGTGTTTGTGTGTTTGCTAAACGAGATTACACTGTACTTGTTTCATTAGCCAATAATCTCCACCTTTCCATGTTAGAATGTTTTCAGTTTTTATCCCATACAACAACTAGATCAAAATCAAATTCCCCAGTGACCCCAAAATGTTCTTTATAGGATATAATCCAGACCCACTCTGGTGTCTGGTCGTGTCCCTTACATCTTAATTTGAATCTAGCATGGACCACAAACACACTGATTGAAAAGACTAAGCCAGTTGTCCTACAAACTGTCGCACCTTCTGTGTGTGTTTGGCTGTTTCCTCCTGGTGTCGTTTAACCTGTTCCTCTAGCTCTTACATCTCTTCTAAGTTGAAAGTTTAACTTTTGATTTGAAGGTTTGGAGTGGGAGACAAGAAGTACTTAAAGATTTTGTGAAGATCAAGAAATTATGACTGTCATTAAAAATGAGTAAGAATACATCAAGTGCCAAGAAGTAGGGCAGAAAGAACACAGTAAAGGGACTATGGTGGCTGGAACTGAAAGGTGTTGCTATGGCCATGTGAGAGGGTCCTTTTGGAAGTCCCAAGAAATAATGTAGAGACACTGTTTGGGAGCTAAGTTCCTGCATGAGCAAATGAAGACTTAGAACCATTACAATGTGGGCATAAATATAAATGTGATCTTAATTATATCCACAAGATTGGTAACATTTGGGTTACACCTGGTAACATTTGGGTTACACCTGGAAAGATGTTCAAGATATGTAACTATTAAGGTAATGCATGCATATGGTTTAAAAAATCACATCATATAAGGATATGTAAAATGAAAAGTAAATTTTCCCTTTTCCTAATCCGCACTGCTCCCCTCCCTATGCTGCCAATAGTTTCTACTTCTGATTCTGGTATAATAGTTATCATTATAATTTTTAAAAATATATAATTATGTTTTATGTCTTATTTTTATCCAGTTCAGGCATTATCCATTGGCCTCTAGGTACAAAATGTGAGGAATTTGAAACCTGAGTGGCTTTTCATCTTTCTTCCTGCTGAACTCCTATTTTTTATTACATTAGTGTTTATAGTCATTACGAGCTTCTTAAACCATAATTTAGTCATGTGTCTTTGTCTGTAGATCGGGTATAACAATTAAAAACCTATATAAAATATTTGTAAAGCTATTATTACATGACTATAAATCTCTCTAGAAATACATAATTGAACCTATAGAGAAGAAAACATAATCCTCAATTTTGTACATTTTGCACTCAAACAAGAGTGGTCCATGCACCCCTGTCTAAGGGACTGCCTTTAATTTTCTTTTTCACTTCTGTAAATCTTTCTGGGTTATATTAGGTAGCTGAAGTTTCTTATATCTCATGTTTTCTTCTTTCTTGGCTTATTTTTGGCTTTTGCTGGGTTACTTGACGAGTAATTTTTTTCTTATGGCATATGTGGTTACTAAACTTACTGAATTCCTATGTGTCTGCAAGTGCCTTCTTTAACCCTCACACGTGATTGAAATTTGCTTCAAAATAGCTTCCCTCAGAGCTTTGGAGACTCTGCCCCATTGCCTCATGGAAGTCCACGATGCTGGTGCGTGTGCAATCAGGCTGAGTTTCCTCCGTAATTGCCAGAGTCAGGAGGACTTTCCTCTGCGGTGAAGGTCATCAGGTTATTCACTGCTAGGTAGCTCTGCCCTTTTTCCTGAGTTATTGCGGGGTTCCAAATTTATGTCAAATTTGGAGTTGCTTCTCTTGGCCCCCAGCTCCTTCACCAGTGGCTCTCCCAGACACATTTCCTACATCCCCTGGAGGGCAAAAGCTGCCTTCCTTGTTACTCTATTTATTAAGGAAGAGAGAGTTCTGCTCATCCCAGCTGTCCCGAATGCAGTTCTTAAACATCTCAGGCTAATTTCGAAGTTCGGAGCTAGAACTGTCGGTGTGGTGGGGGTGCTCTTTTGCAAAGGTCCGTCTGTATCTGGAGTTTGGACTTCTGCTGCCTTTCTACAACCTTCCCACTCACCAGATACCTTTTCTTTTCTATTGATTAGAATTCTTGAAATTTCCTGGCTCACTGATGACTCTCAGTCCGGTTTTTCACTGCTGTAATGGTTCGAATTTTAAAACTAACTTTTTTTTTTTATAGAGACAGTGGGCATATGAGTGCACAAATGCAAGACACATTGTTAACTGCACAGTACAAGATACACATACAGAAAGAGGGAGATGATAGTGTGGCTAAAACTTTTTTAAAAACATACAATAAGATTTATTGAAACATTGGCTTTTGTTTGTTTTTTTAATTTCTGCATAGTACAGGGTACAAATGTTTAGGTTACATATAGTGTGGCTAAAACTTAACACCGATTAGCACAGGTAGTAGGAAAATGCTTACTTACGTTTACTAAATTTTTTTTTACAATGAACATGCTTTACTTGTGTAATTATAAAGAAAACAAGGTGTGGTGTGTGTGTGTGTTAAAGAAATAAACGAAGGCTCTGTTGTGTGCAGGTAGAAAGCAGGGGTTCTGCAACTGGTCCTGCAACTGTCCTTCTCCTCTCCTACCATGCAACTCAGTACAAACCACTTACCTGCATACTAACTTTACACAAGCCCCTCAGCAAAATCAAACCAAGAATACACCATATTTACTGAGCACTCGCCACACCCAATGCTAGACAATGCAACCTACGGGGCTGCTCCAGATGAGGTTAGACCTCAGGAGGGAGAGAAGCAAGAGGACAGCTCTGAGTTAGAGCCATCCAGCAAGGTCCAGTCTGCTTTGTACTAGAAGGTCCCCAAGAGACTGGGTAAGTTCTGGGCCTCCTTCCAGGTGTTCTAATCTCTGAAACTATAAATGTCATGTTACCCATTTAATCAGATTCTAAAAGGGCTTTTTGGCAGAAAAATACGGGAACTACTGTGGCAGATCAACTACAAAGACAAACCAGTTTATTGGTTCAGGCTTCAGAAGAAACACTAGATGAAACTAAAATTTGCTGTAAGAAAAATGTGATAAATCTAGTATTACTTAAAAGCTTCTAAAGCAATGGCAAATAATGATAATAATAAGTTGCATACCTCTTCCACGTGCACAACTTCTGCCCTGTGACTTCAAAGAAAGTTCCTCAAGTCCAGAGGGAGACGCACAGCTCTGCTGAGGAGATATTTATGGGGCTGTTATGGCGCCTAGGATGTTCCTGTTATACTCACCATTTGAATCTCCAGATTTCCAGGACCACAGAAAACAAAAGACTCAAGGCATTTTAAAAGGGAGGTTGCTTTTTCCTATAACACAAATGATCAGGTTTGCATTATTGTCATTAATTTTGAACTCTTGTCATTAATTCTACTATGTTATGCTTCACCTATTTTAAAATATGGAAAGACAGAACTGGAAAAGTCCTGCAAGCAGCCTTAAGTGGAGTAGAGAGCTGGTAGCAATGCAGCTAATTTAATAAATGTCACCAGGCAAAGAATATCATGTGGGGGCTTACACAGTGGAGTTTAGCAGGATAAGTGAAATCTGATAACCTGGCCTAGTGCAGAGAGGGCTGTCCTTTCAGTACTGATTTAGATCTGCTGAGTCCGAAGGCATCAAATCATTTGTGGAAGGGTTTAACTTCCTTTACTGTTCTCCACCCACTCATCCTTTGCCCCTTCACCCCCACCACCCTTGCAACCATACAAAAGCCAGACACAGTGCCAGAAGCACCCAAGCTTACTCAATCACCCAGTTCAAGGCTAGCATCCATGAATTTAACGAAATCTTATTAAAGAGAAGTAAGTGTGAAAACTTCCCTTCCTATGTTCTATGTTTTCTATATTCTTTCCCCACTCCAAAATGAACTTGAGTAATTACAAAAAATGTTTCCCCTTCAAAGAGTTATATACTCTATTTTGTGTATCAAGGAAGAGAAAAAAAAATGGTTGAGTAATGCTGACTTTAAGATATGGTTGTAGGCTGGCGTGGTGGCTCACAGATGTAATCTTAGCACTCTGGGAGGCCAAGGCTGGAGGATCGCTTGAGGTCAGGAGTTCAAGACCAGCCTCACCAAGAGCAAGACCCCCATCTCTACTAAAAATGGAAAGAAATTAGCTGGGCAACTAAAATTAGAAAAAAATTATCCAGGCCTGGTGGCACATGACTGTAGTTCCAGCTACTTGGGAGGCTGAGGCAGGAGGATCTCTTGAGCCCAGGAGTTTGAGGTTGCTGTGAGCTAGACTGACGCCACAACACTCTAGCCTGGGCAACAGAGCGAGACTCTGTCTCAAAAAAAAAAAAAAAAAAAAGGTTGTAAAATATGCCTCTCTATATAGACATACTTTTGTTGAAGACTGCAAACTTTTTTCATTTGTTATATAACTTGTCCTTTTGTTTATTCAGTATTTTATTTTTTAGCAGTCCCAAACTTAGTCATTTTATTCCACATATGTTAAAAATATGGGGCACTTCTTATAAAATTACATTGCTATTGTTGTACCTAACAAAATTCTCGATATTTCCTTGGTGTCATCCAAAACACAAGCGCCATTCCAATTTCCGTGATTATCTCAAAAATGTATGCTGCAAATTGTTTAATCCAAAGTCCACACATTATTTAGTTGTTTTATCTCTGAAGTATTTCTTAATACTCTTTCTTTCTCTTTCTTTTTTATGCCATTGACTTGTTGGAGAAATCAGATCAATTGTCCACTAGACTATCTTGTAGAATTTTTTTAATCTTCCAGATTTAGAATAGGGGCACCTACCCACATATCTTAAGAGAAATCCTTTGACACAGGTAGAACCTGTACTAGCACAACCTTATTGGTGGAAAAACAGGGACAAAAAACTTTGAATGTTGTATTTAAGAAGGTCTGAAACTGAATCTTCATCTCTAATTTCTTATCTTGTTATTTTTAAACTACACTTTCTTGACTCTTTGTTTTTTGTGTTAAAGGGTAAGTATGGTTGAATGTTGTAAATATATATAGCTTCAAAAAGTGAGCTTGCCTATTTAATTTTGCAAATAATTTGTTAACAAACGTGACTATAAGTTCCGTGAGGACAAGTTCAGGCTGTCTCATTCACCACAATGTTCCTAGGGCTTGGCAGAGTCTGGCACAGTTTAATGCTTAAAGGATGTTTGTTGAATAAATGAATGAATGAATATGTATTATGTTTCACCAAAGTGTGACAAAGCCTTGGGTTTCAATAGCGCCTCATCCTTTACAAATCTCCTTTATACAGTGTCTCATTTGATGAGACAAATACTCTAACTCCCGTTTAAGAGACAAGGAAACAAGATGAAAAGCATTACTCAAATTATCTGTTAGGCATAAATAAAAGTGAGAGTAGGTTTCTGGGTGTTTTCATTTCGTCAGCTGTCTAACTCTATACAACTTCGCTTACTCTGATAAGGCAAACAGACGTGCCTGTTACTTTACAACTTGCAAATCCTCTTAGCTCATTTGGTCTATTCAGCAACAATTCAAGAAAGGAGTGATGATCTCAACTTTATATCAATAGATGAGGAGACTAAACACAAATCACATGACTACTAAGATAAAAAGCCTAACTTGACCCTAGATTTTTTTTTTTTTTTTTTTTTTTTTTGAGACAGAGTCTCACTCTCTTGCCTGGGGCGAGTGCCATGGCATCAGCCTAGCTCACACCAACCTCAAACTCCTGGGCTCAACCAATCCTACTGTCTCAGCCTCCCAAGTAGCTGGGACTACAGGCATGCGCCACCATGCCCGGCTAACTTTTTTCTCTATATATTTTTAGCTGTCTAATTAATTTGTTTCTATTTTTGGTAGAGACGGGGTCTCGCTCTTGCTCAGGCTGTTCTCGAACTCCTGAGCTCAGAACGATCCGCCCGCCTCGGCCTCCCAGAGTGCTAGGATTACAGGCGTGAGCCACCGCGCCCGGCTGACCCTAGATTTTCTGACTTCAAATGTAATTTGGTTTCCACTACACAGCCGGTTATACCCCTCCCCCATCTGTCCCCTGCCTTGTTCCACTGTACACACACAAGCCCTTCATCTTTTCCACCTCCCTCAGTATATTCATGTCTCTGGGTAGCCATGACGTGTTGTGGACATGTTCATATATTACATCTTCCTCCCATTTATATTGCATGACCAGTTTCCTGTCATTGCCTGCCACCTCCCTTCATGCAGAAGCAGAGTTTTCTCCTTCATATGCTTCATTCTACCCTCCTAAGTAGATGAAGCCCAGCAGATGCTGTTGACTAGGCATCTAACTGGTCAGTATTTTGGACAACCTTTGTTTCTAACAGGAATCCGGAAATGAATGAACTAGGGAATTTTGCTATTTTTCTGGCATAAATTATGCATCTAACATAAGCAGCCATTTGGGAGGCTGAAATAAAATAGAACCCCTCCTCCAGCATTAGCAAATGACTGGAGAAGCAGCCGTTGCTTAGATGTTAAACAGGATAATGAAAATCTGACCATTTGGAGAAGGCATTCATCACTTTGGGCATATATTCACGTACATATACACACCGCTCTATTTTTCCTTATGATAAAACAGTTCACCAGCTATTTAAAACTTATTTTTTTCTGGATTCACTTTTAAGAAATTCTTTAAAGGGGTCGAATACAGATACTTCTTTAATTTGTTTTTGAACTCAGGTCTTAGTGATGTGAGAATATAGAGTTTTGGGTATCCACCCCCATTGCACCTTTGGAAAATTACTTTGAAATATTTGGAAGGTTTGCATTGGAAGGAGGATTGGCGGGTGGGAGCAGTTTTATTATGCACGTTCTTTTATGGGTTGTGGCCAGATATTTTCAATGTGCTATTATCCTAGGTTTTATGGAGTTCTTGGACCCTGTGGATATAAACATCTGGGAATAAATGGTTGAATGTGAGCAAAGCTACATGCTATTCTGCCTGGGGAAGAAATACATTTGTGCTGCATTTAAAATTTAATGAATTATCCACAAGGGAAGTAATAATTTAATAAGAATATTAGTTACATATAAGCCAAATGAAAGAGATTTTTAAAAAATGTCTTTCTACTGACCATATACAATTATTTCGTTTGTGTTTTATCTACGTGCATATGACCAAATCATATAGATTCTTGTCTTCACAGATAGTCCTACCACTGGAGACTTGGTGAAGGCGACTAATTAGCAAATGGAAAATATTCTGGCTCTTAGGTTCTTTCAGGGGTTAGGCTGATATGGGACATGAAATTGCATTTCATGGTACTCACTTTTGGAGGGAGAAAATCAATGTCTGCGATGAATTCCTCTTTTGAAAGTCTTCTTGACTCTATTCTTCCTCCTTTTAGAGTTAAATAACTCTAAAAATGCTTTTTTGAAAGTACAGAATCCTTTTCTTCTTTCAGCCTTATTTTCACCCTCTCTCCTCCATCTTCTCTCCTTCCTCAAACTCTCTTTTCTCAAACTCTTCTTGGGAAGCTCGGACACATCTCAGCGTGTGGGGATTGAAAACACTGTCTCCCATGTCACTGATGAGCCCACGTATTCTACCAGTGTGGGTTCCTGCTCTGTTCAGCTAGTCTCATTTCTGAGCCAATCCTGATTTGAGTATGACAGTGATCCTTTTCCAGCTCTGCAGGTAGGATAATCCCTCGCGTCACAACTGTACCAGCTGCCCGGGGAACAGTATTCTTCGTGTTTGCACTTTGCCTGGGACAGACTTCCTGAGAGCCCGTGAGGATGGAGCTGGGCTCCTGTGTTTGGTGGCTGCAGCTCTGACAGGGAGCTATCATCATCTAATAGATCCCAGGATAACAGGAGCTCAGATATTTATGGGAGAATTGAGCCTGGGTTATATCCAGCTTTGATTTTTGCTCTTCAGATTGAAATTGATCCAAGCTGAGGAAAGCAAGGAATGAGAGAGGGAAGGAAAAAGATAGAGAGGGGGAGAGAAAGAAAAGGAGGAGAACACATGTGCATGTTCAAAACCCTAATAGGATTGGGTGAGAGCCATTGAATACCTGGTCCACTGCAATTGTAAAATCTGCTTTCACCATCAGGAGTAGGGTTTGGCATCTGGAAGTGATTTCATTCTGTGATTACCTTTGGACTACAATGCTTGTTGGTTCTTTGCTAACAAGCAAGCGCAGACCCAGTGCAAGCCTTTCATGCTAACAAGCAAACAAGCCATCAGGCTGCAGATTTCAAAACCAGAGGCAGGAGGCGGATGTGAAGTGGGTCAAAATTCTGTGGCTTCTCAGGGGGGAAAAAAAAGTTGGGAGAGAGAAAAAGAAGTGGCTTTGTCCCCCTAAGCCCTTTTTCAAAACACATGGGAAGTCAACAATTATTTCATAGATCATATGTCCACCCATTTATTTCTAAACTTTTGGAATGCAACTAACACTGCCTCAGGCAACTAGTAAGAATCACTCAACTCTTTTCAACTCCAGAATATAGCATTGGTGAGCAAAGTGTCTGTGGGTTATCTTCCCTCTAAAACACTTGGAGCCCAGTAAGAAGAGCTGCGACCATAATCCCCTTCTCTGTGGAGATTCCCTCAGAATTGCCACACATGCCCAGGCGGCCCTCGATTATTCACATTCCCAAAATACCATTCAAAATGTGGGCAAGGATTAAAGAAATGAAATGTGAAAGGTCAACTTTTCTTCTTCCAATCTATGCTATGTAAATGCCTTTTCCCTGAAAACTTTCTCAATAACTTGTTCTAATTTCGAGAAACTTTATTTTGATGGAAGCCAACTACCAGCATCAGCTCTCCAAAGACTGGTATTATAATTTACATATATTGGTGACATAAAAAACTGTCCAGGGGTTTTTGGCATTGGCTAGTTTTTATGATTCCTAAAAGGAGGCAAGCCAGGCTTTAAAAATAGAAAGTTTGAAAGGAAATACATTAATTTAAAGAATGGTAATGAATAATAATGATAGGCACCAAAATTTCTTTAGAACCTATAATGTACCAGGCACTATGCTAGGTCTTTGTATAATCGCTTTTATTTAATCCCACCTAAAACCCAGTGATATGAATTCTATTATTATCCCTAGTTTATAGATGAGGAAATAGAGCTTTAGGGAAGTTTCTTGCCCAAAGTCACACAGCTAGTAAGAGGCATAAGCAGACTTCAAACCCAGGGATCACAGGAGAATGTAGAGAAAATATGCTGGATTGGTATTCTAGGCTCACTCTCCTCAATAAACTGCAATATGACTCAGCTTTCCCTAGGATTTATATATAAGGTGTATGCTCATGGTACAGGTGTGTAACTACATCAGCATTTGACATTTGAAGCAAGGTGGTTGCTATCAGACAATTATGTGTAGTCTCAGCTTATTCAAGGAGATAAGCCAGAGTTATGGCCAGAGTTGTATGACCATTACATTGCTGCTTGTCCCCCTTGTGGGCACTGAATAACAAGGATGGATTCAAACTTCCAATGAGAGAACACTTAGACACTGTTGGTGGTACTGCAAGTTAGTACAACCTCTACGGAAAACAGTATGGAGATTCCTCAAAGAACTAAAAGTAGATCTACCATTTGATCTAGCAATCCCACTACTGACTATCTACCCAAAGGAAAAGAAGTTATATTAAAAAAGACACCTGCACTCATACGTTTATCACAGCACAATTCACAATTGCCAAGATATGGAGTCAACATAATTGCCCATCGACTGATGAGTGGATAATGGGATATATACTGTGGAATACTACTCAACCATAAAAAATAATGAAATAATATCTTTTGCAGCAACTTGGAACTGGAGGCCATTATACTAAGTGAAGTATCTCAGGAATGGAAAACCAAATATTGCATGTACTCACTTATAAGTGGGAGCTAAGCTGTGGGTACACAAGACCATACAGAGTGATTTAATGGCCATGGGAGTCTCAGAAGGAAGGAAAGTGGAAGGGGGGTGAGGGATGAAAAATTACTTATTGGGTACAATGTACACTATTCAGGCGACAGGTACACTAAAAGCCCAGACTTCACCAATATACAACTCAGCCATGTAACAAAAAACCATTTGTGCCCTCTAAATCTATTGAAATAATATAAACAAATAAATAACAAAATAAAATAAAACTTCAATGATCCCTGCCTCCTAGCATTCAAACCCTGTGGAATCTCTTCCCACTGAATGTGGGATGGACCTAGTGAATAGAATAGGACAGAAACAATGGGATGCCGCTGCTGAGATTAGGTTACAGAAAGGCTTGCTTTCTCGCTGATTTGCTCTGAGGGAAGCTAGCTGCCATATTGTGAGCTGCCTGAGGGAGAAACCCATGTGGCAAGGAAGCGATGTCTGGTCAACAGACAGACAGGACTTGAGGTCTGGCACATTTGGAAGTGGATGCTGCCCCAGTTGAGTACTGAGATGACGGTAGCACTGCCCGACACCTTAACTGCAGCCTTGCGGAGACCTTAAGGCAGGGGACAAGCTAAGCTCCACCGGCACACCTGACATTCAGAAGCTAAGATCATAACTGTTTTTTTTTTTTTTAAACCACTAAGTTTCAGGGTAGTTTTTCACACAGCATAGGTAACTAATACACTGCTGCAGGGTGAAGGGAGGAGATTCAAGCCTGTGCTCTATGAATAATCACGGGGATAGCTGACTGAGAACTCTGGCTTATGGAGTGGGGCAAAATATATCTTCTTCAGGCTATTTCCTGTCACTAGAACACCAGCCTTGCTGGTGCAAGCTTGGGTTGCAGCCTCAGGAGAAGTCCACTCCATCGTCGCTAATTGGTGGATTTCTCAGCTTTCTTTCCCTGTGCTTATTATATTGTGAGGAATTATGTCAATTGGCCCAGGGAAAGTGAAAGTGAGTTAAACTAAATTTGTGCCTTTTGAAAAAAGAACCAGGACTGAGGCAGAAACATTCACTCAACAAGTAGTGAGAAGCAAAACAAGCCGCCATCCTGCCCTCAGGTGTGATGGGTGGTCACGGTCCGAAACCACGCAAGTGCGTCATCCTTAGAGAAGCCTGGCAGCCACATGGCTGTGCACGACACACAGTGAACTCCAAGCAGCACAGTCTGCCAAACGAGGAATAACTGAAAAAAGTAAAATCTTTATTCAGTCTCTCAAGGTAACATCCGAATGGAGAGTCCATTCTTAATGCATAGTAAAATGTATTTAAAATCTCCTCTTCCAATCTCAGCCACTCTTAAAATCCTCTCCACTATCGATAGCTGTTTCTCCTAATTCCTTCTCAACTCTCGATTTAGGACTTTTTTAAAACTAGCGTTTTACCCTGCTGCTTCCTCTCTGTCTTTCCTGTTCCCTTTTCAACGTACACCACCTGGCTCAGGGCTCGTGTACTGACCTGTAGGTTGTTTCGTTTGACTTCCACAACAATCAAGAAATTTTGTACAAAAATGCAAATTTGGGGCTTGACTTGAAAACTGATTAGATCTAGCTACCCTGGGCCTAAATCCTTGCCTGGCAGGCCAAGCTCAGTGTGTCCCCCGTCTCGCTTCATGGGCCTAACTCCTTATTGCTTCTGCACTGCTCCTTACACCCCACCTCCCCGCCCTGCTCTGCAAGTGATTCACTCTGTGACTCCTGTTCTAGCTGCACACCTTGCTCCCCACACGGAGCCCAAGATGGAAGAGGAAAGAGTGTACAATGCCAGATTTTTTGAAGCACATAGAATGAAGGGAGGAAAAGGAGTGAATATACACAGGATAAAAATATTTGGCACCATTACGTGTAAAATTGCAAACTTTGATAAATGCCATGAAGGAAAAGTATAGATTCTTGCTCTGTTCTGCAAAAACTGTGACTGTGATTGCAAAGCCTGTATCATGGCAGCCTGGGTTGAGGCCAGAGGCTGAAGGACGTTTGACAACTGCTGTGCCCACATCAACAGTGTTAAGGGGCCCTAAGGGCTGCTCTGGTGCCTCAGGGAGCCTGGAGAGAGCAGTCAGAGGGCATTTGGTCTGTGGAGTGTCAGGCCTCTGCTCTGTTTGAAGAAGGAAACCAGGAATGAGCTGATGGGTTTGCTCTGGCAACAAGATGCAGAGCTTGCTTAGGAAAGGAAGACCGAGGTTTATTATGATTGGGTAAAGCCCTTAATTGCCACTTTGGATGGAGCTTAGCTTTTAAATTCATATTCTGTAGCCAAAGAGCCTCTCTTTGTATGAAGGTACTGCAGCTAATTAGTGGCTGGGCATCTTGTAAGAAATGGCTATTTGCTTTATTTTTAGTAAAAGCTTCTTGGAATTTTCCTGACTTCTGCCTACTTTCTGTGCCCCTGGCTACCAGAGGATGTTAACAGGAGAAAACAGTGTTGAACTTTGCTCACTGCCAACTGGTCTTTTCCAAAGACCTGTTTTTGCCCTTTGGAGGAAAGAGCATGGCTTCTAGCTCTTTCCATTCTGCTCTGCCTGGTGGCGCAGCTGCTGCGAAAAGAGCCAGATCCATCCTATTGATGGGCCCCTTGGCTCCACTCCAGAGATGGTGATCCTCAGAGTTTTTCCACCCGGGGAACAGATGCAAAGGTGAATGTGCAGAGAGGCATTTGTGAAGAGGGGGCCGGAGGTGTGGTAAAGGTCCTGAAGTCCACAGCTACCCAATGAATATCTTCCCTTTGTCCCTCTGGACCCATCCCACCCTCATCCACCTGCTCTGGATCCCAGTGGACTCACTGTGAGGAACACATCAACCAGCTCCCTGGTTTTCTGGTTTCCCTTTGGGTTAGGCCAATATGGTGTACTGGTGGGAGATGGGAAGGGGACTGTATTCATTCCATGGCTCTCATACCATTGGAACTCCTGTCTGGAGACCCCCATCATATACGTTACTCCATATACGTTCTGGAAGCCGTATCTTCCCCTCTTCCATTTGGCTTGGGCAGTAATGGAGCCCCACTATCACTAGCCCTAGAGTGGGGTACATACATCCTGACCACACCTCTGTAAATAGCTGGCTGTTAAACTCTCCTCAGATTATCCTAATTTGAGCGTGCCATCATTTTTTGCAGGAACTTTGACTGATACAGCTATCCTGCCCTAACCGGATCTTCAAGAGAAAGGCTGCCTCTTCTCTGGAGCAAGAGCAAAATTAGACAGGATAGGAGCTTGCACTACAGTGTGCAGAGAAGAGCCATACTTCCACAAGCCAGAGGGAAAGGATAAACCCTATTGCCTGTTGGTGAAATTGAGAGGGCCCAGATCACCTAGCTTCTGGCAGGATACACTTTACCAGGACTAGCTGAGAATCACTCTCAAACTGGACATCAAATCTTCAAATTCTCTTTCCCTGCTAGTCCATGTGGGTGACCTAGAGAAGTTAGGCATATACCAGTAAGGAGCTTTGAAGGCTCATGTACTTATTAACTCTCATCTCTGCTGTTCTGCCTTCATCAAGCTAAGGTAAAAATGGCCCTTTGTAGTACCTTTTCCTCCTGCGGGAATCCCAGCTGGGCTTCCATATCCTCCCCAGTAAATCTCCAAAAAACTGGTCATGTGTACACGGCCTTCCTCCATGGGTTCCCTCTCCACCGTGGACAGAAAGAAAGACTGGAGGGCAAAAGACGGTGAAGGCACAGGCTTGTACAAGGCCCTTCCTTCTTTGATCCTCTTCAACAGCTTTGTGTCACTAGCCTAGCCTCTGGTAGGTTTAGGGACAACAGGAAAAACACGGATTCTCTAAGAACTGGCCTGTGTGTTTATGCCATTTTTGAATGTAGGTTTGTTCTGGGCCTGAAGAGTTTGGGCTCATTGGAAGGTTTTTAATCTCAAGAAAGAAGGCTCTTGAAGGTAAAAATATGAGTGGATGAAACCGCACTTAGTAAGCAGAGAGAAAGTTTTTCTTTGGCATTATAAGCCTTTGTTTTGCTTAAAGAAGTGAATTTTGATATAATGTCCCTTCCTTCTGACAGTAAACAGCCATTGTCATCGTGAGGCTGTGACAAATGGTTCCTTATGTTGGTTTCCTCCAAGGTATGAGGCATTCTTCTCTATTTTTTCTCATATCATAACATCATTCCTGGAAAGAAGCACAGGACCTGTGGAGCACTAGTTTCCTAGATGTCAGTCTCCTGTGGTCAAATGACTTGTTTGCGTCTTTTCCTGGGCAAGAAATCCACTTTCTTCAGGCACTCTGCCCCTGGGCCCTCCTCCTAAGATGAACTCTGACTTCTCTTCATCTGTTCCATGGAAAATCTGAGCAATGCTTTCTCCCACCTTCCTAACGCACACACACATGGCCTCTTTAGGTTCTTTGAACTTCTCCTGTGTGTACAAAATCCTTTTATTCTTTGTTCAGTGAAGACAACTTTAAAGTACTTCAAAGAACATGTACAAAGGAATTGAGGTGAGATGGAGGACCAGGAGCAAAATGAATAGAAATAAATTAGTTTTAAAATGCAGACATTACGCAAACTCTTCCAAAATACAGAAGAGGAGAGAATATTCTCCAACTCATTTATGAGCCCAGTATTACCCTGATACCTAAACCAGACAAAGATATTACAAGAAAACTATTGAGCAATAATCCTCAAAAACATATTTGTAAAATATTCAACAAAATATTAGCAAATTGAATCCAGTAATATATAAAAATGATAATCATCAGGACTAATAAATAAAGTGGGATTTATCACAGGAATGCAAGATTAGTTCAACATTTGAAAATCAATCTATGCAATTCACTATATCAACAAGTTCAAAAAGAAAAACCATATTATCATCTGAAAAGATACATATAAAAAAGCATTTGACAAGTCCAAAATCCATTCGTAATAGAAACTTTCGATAAACTAGAAATAGAAGGAAACTTTCAAACCTGAAAAAGGTACCTACAAAAGCCTACACTTAATAATCATACTTAATGGTGAAATATTGAATGCTTTTCCCCTAAGTCTGGGAATAAGGCCATTCCTTCAAGATTATACTGCTGGTCCTAGCCACTGCAATAAGGCAAGAAAAATAAATGTGCCATATAGTTTGGAAAGAAAGAAGTAAAACTATCTTTATTAGCAGATGGCGTGATTATCTATGTAGAAAATCCCAAGGAGTCTTAAAAATCACTGAACTATTATGTGAGTTTAGTAAGGTCACAGGATACAAAGTCAATATAAAAAATGAATTATACTATCAATGAACAATTGGAAATTGAAGTAAAAAATACCATTTATAATAGCATCAAAATGAAATACTAAGGGATAAATTTAACGAAATGTGTACAAGACCTGTATGCTGTATATGACTGAGAAAAACCAGATAAGACCAAAATAAATAGGGTTATATACTGTGTTTGTGAATTGGAAGACTTAATATCAAGATATCAATTCTCCTCTAAATTGATCTGTAACTTCAACAAATTTCGACAAAAATCCTAGAAGCCTGTCACTTTTTTTTAGAAATTGACAAGCAGTTTCTAAAATTTGTGTAGAAATGCAAATTCTAGAATATTTAATTTGAAAAAGAGGAACAAACATGTTGGATTCATACTACCTAATTTCAAGACTTAATTAAAGTTACAATAATAGGAATAGTATGGTATTAGTGTAAGAATAAACATAGATTGATAGAAAGTTCAGAAATTGATCCACACATATGTGGTCAATTGTTTTTTTACAGAGGTGCTAAGGTCATTGAAAAAAGGAAAGGATAGACTTTTTAACCAATGGTGCTGGAAGAAGTGGAACAATTAGACATCCACATTAAAAAAAACCCTCAACCTTTACCTTATATAAAAATTAACTTGAAATGAATCATAACTTAAGTTTAAGAGCAAAAACTATAAAGGACTTTATCAAAATTTAAAACTCTCCTTTAAAAGACACTGTTAAGGAAAAGAAAAGAAAAGCCAAAGACCAGGAGAAAATACTTGCAAAACATATATCTGAAAAAGGACTGGTATCCTAAGTATATAGAACACTTACAAGTCAATATTAAAAAGACAAACTCTCTAATAAAAAATATAATACAAAAGATTTTAACAGACACTTCACCAAAGAAGAGCTACAAATAGCAGATAAGTACATGAAAATGTGCTTAACATCATCAATGTTTAGGGAAATGAAAATTAAAATCATAATTAGAAACCACTACACAACCACTAGACTGGCTAAAATTCAAAAGATTGATATTAGCAAGTGCAGACAAGCATATGGTATAATTAGAAATTTCATTCATTGCTGGTAGCAATACAAAATGGTATAGCCACTTTGGAAAACAGTTTAGTAGTTTCTTATAAGGTTAAACATCCACTTACCATACAGTCCAACAATCTCATTTCTGGATATTTGCTCACAAAAACCTGCAGGCAAATATTCATAGCAGCTTTATTCATAAAAGTCACAACAAAATTTTATCAACTGATGAGTAAGTAAACAAGTTGTAGTAGTCACATATGTGAATTCCATCCATGGTGGAATATTACTCAGCAATAAAAAGGAATGAACCATTGATAATACATTCAACAGCATAATAAATTCCAAAAGCACTGTGCTGAGTAAAAGAAGACTGACACAAAAGACTACATGCAGGATCATTCCATTTATATATTATAACATTCTAGAAAATGAAAGACTACACAGTTGTCAGGGTTCAGGGGTATGGAAGAAGGGATTAATTGCAAAGGGAAAGGAGAAAAACTTTTGGAGGTGATAGAAATATTTTGCATCTTGATTACAATGGTGGTTATGTGATTGTACACAGTTACCAAAACTCACCCAACTATACACTGAAGGGGTAAGCTTTATTGCATATAAACTATTCCTTTATAAACCTTATTTAACAAAAATAATAAAATGTAGCTTTCTGCCTGTTCCTCAACTAAAATCTAGACAGATTGGCTAGTCTTACAAATTAATAAAAACATCACCCCTAGTTCCTTTGTCTTTCTTCAGCCCTGTATTGGAAATCTTGTTAAAATATTTATTTTCAGATCATTTTCTTCCTTCCTTCATTTCCGTGTCTACCTCTGGTCTAAGCTCTAGCTTCCACCTCCTTCAAAGGGGGAAGGCGATGATAGGGAGCTCTACTCACTCACTTAGTGAGGCTGGACAGTAATCTGTTAAATGGCAAAGGGATCCCACCCCGCCCATGTCTTCATTCCTGTTGGAGAAATGAGCCACTGGGTCTTTATGGGCACATCATTGTATCAGCTCACACCCAGAGAGTGGTGATTCTTATGATGGGTAAAAGAGAATCATCCCACACAGTTGGCAGCCTCACATAGAGAGAAGAATAAGGCCTTTGAAGAGTTCTAGTTCAGGCTCTGTCATTTACTAACGCTGCCCTGGAGCAAATACTTTAAACCTCTTGAGCTTTGTTTTCCTTTTCTGTAAAGCAGGGAAATGATATCTGCCTTGAGGGGCAGCTGTAAAGGTTCAATGAGATAATACATGTGCACAATCGGGCACATACAATCTCTCAACCAAAAGTTGTTATCATCATCATCATCATCATCAATAATTTAATCAGCCTTGATAAGGAGTGCTCTAAGAAGGCAAACGAAATGTGTGGTTAGGCAAGGAAGCGGTAAAACTGGAGTTGAGGTGGCTATTTCGTTGTATTTGTAACCAAGCCTTGTTCTATGAAGGATTTATTTATTTATTTATTTTCTGAGGCAGAGTCTCACTCTCTTGCCCGGGCGAGTGCCGTGGCGTCAGCCTAGCTCGCAGCAACCTCAAACTCCTGGGCTCAAGCAATCCTACTGTCTCAGCCTCCTGAGTAGCTGGGACTACAGGCATGCGCCACTATGCCTGGCTAATTTTTTCTATATATATATTTTTAGCTGTCCAATTAATTTCTTTCTATTTTTGGTAGAGACGGGGTCTCGCTCTTGCTCAGGCTAGTCTTGAACTCCTGAGCTCAGGACGATCCGCGCACTTCGGCCTCCCAGAGTGCTAGGATTACAGGCGTGAGCCACCGCGCCCGGCCTCTATGAAGGATTTAAAGCAACTTACAAAAATATGTACAGAGGATCAAAGGATAAAAGCGTAAATCAAAGGATAAATCAAAGGATAAAAATAAATAGATGAAGCCTTTGAGAAGGAAATGGGTTTAAACAGTAATATTGATACCAAGAAATGCATATCCTAAGGTCTTGATAGTTGCTAAGGGTGAGTCACAAATTTGGCTTTGAAATTTTTTGATGGTCCAATGTAAAGAGAAATGTACACTGAGCTTCAAGATTCATGCTCTCCCCTAGCTACAAGCAACCTGGGTCATGAGGAGAAGCACATCTTTTCCTTATGCCCAAGAGGCCTCATGCAGAGGAAGCACAGTCATGAAGTGGATGGTTTCTCAACCACAGCCCTCATAAATTCAACAGTGAGTCTCTCACAAAATCCTTCAGTGTAGGCCAAAGCACAGATCCAGACTTCCACAAAAAGCAGGAGACTCACGTGGTCTGGTATAATCCTAAGGTAAAATTTAAAAATATCTAGAGGAATGTCTGCCTGTTCTTTTGAGCCAGCCTCTATAAATGTTAATACTTCTCGAAACTGGCTTTCGATAAGTGTTAGAGAACAGAGAATTGAAAATTGTAATTTCTGGTGAGAATC
>RJWJ010020058.1:0-29524 GCA_004363605.1 Indri indri | reverse complement strand
GCTGGGACTACAGGCATGCGCCACCATGCCCGGCTAATTTTTTTCTATATATATATTTTTAGCTGTCCAGTTAATTTCTTTGTATTTTTGGTAGAGACGGGGTCTCGCTCTTGCTCAGGCTGGTCTCGAACTCCTGAGCTCAGAACGATCCGCCTGCCTCGGCCTCCCAGAGTGCTAGGATTACAGGCGTGAGCCACCGTGCCTGGCCACTAATTTTTCTTAAATGAAGAAATGAATCTTGTGAGTCATGTCTGCTGACAAGGATGCACAGTGAGATGCTGGTATAGTATGGTGGGGGTGGTAGTTTGGGCCCCAAACCACTACTTCAAACAGGGAAGCCCTGGTTTTTTGTTTTATACATATGGGCATTCTGTACAATATTTTGTTTGGAAAAATAAGCCTTGGAAAAAAAAGAAAGCATAAAACTATGTTTAGGGTATGTCTTGATGTAACTTAGCGTTAGTGATTTTTCCAGACCATCGTTTTGGAGATCTGGAATTCAGTCCTTCCTTTTTCCGTACAGTCAATAGGGAAGGACGGACAACAGAAACAGTAACTGTAGGGGTAGAGAGCGTTACTGTTGGAGGGAGCCGGGAAAGTTCTCCTTGGAAGATGAAGGTTTTTGACTCGTGGCTTTACACAAAGACAATCTTGCCTCATAGCAAGCAGGACAGACTCATTATCAAGATATTCAAAACTTTCCAGTCTAGATTATCCTTGCAGTCTTACAGATCAAAAATTTACTGGGTGCAGTTTTAGCCATTGCTACTTATATGCTGTGCAAATCAGTTCTACCAGCAATATCACTTAAAATTGGATAAAAGATGAATAGTATATATTAATTTAAAAAAAGTATTCATGAGAAAATTGTGAGTAGTCCTTCCAAATAATCCAGGATAGTTCTGTCATCCAGAACTTTATTTCTTGTCCCATTTTTATACATCTTCTGACTACTCCATACCTTTTGTGAGGCCAAGAGCAAAGGGCAGGTCAAATTTTCCTTAAGGAATTATTGTTATTCTTTTAGGTGTACTAACGGAATTGTGATTTTTTTTTTTTTTTTTTTTTTTGAGACAGACTCTCACTCTCTTGCCTGGGGTGAGTGCCATGGCATCAGCCTAGCTCATAGCAACCTCAAACTCCTGGGCTCAAGCAATCCTACTGCCTCAGCCTCCTGAGTAGCTGGGACTACAGGCATGCGCCACCATGCCCGGCTAATTTTTTCTACATATATTTTTAGCTGTCCAATTAATTTCTTTCTATTTTTTGGTAGAGATGGGGGTCTCACTCTTGCTCAGGCTGGTCTCGAACTCCTGAGCTCAGAACGATCCACCCGCCTCGGCCTCCCAGAGTGTTAGGATTACAGATGTGAACCACCCCGCCTGGCCAGTGATTGTTTTTTAAAAGAGTTATTTTTCTTTTAGAAAGAAAATTAATAGGGGAAGTAACATGATATCTAGCACATGCTTCAAAATAATATGGAAGGGGGAAATGGGTGAGAGTATAGACGAAACAAGATTAGCCATGGGTTTATGATTTTTGAAACTAGTGATGGGTACATGAGAGTTCATTATTGCATTCTGTCTACTTTTGTATGTATTTGAAATTTTCCATAATAAAAGGATAATTATTAATAATGTTAATAGTTAATAATAAATAATAAATAGCATCATTAAAAAAAATCCTTACAGTCAAAAGGCAGGATCAAACGTAATTTTTTTTTTAGTCATTATCTTCATCCACGGCTATAAAAATGAAATTCCAAACTCCCTACTATGTTCTCAATGCCTTGCACCATTTGATTCCTACCTCTGTCTCTGATCTTGTCTCCCACTACTTTCCTTTGCTGGGCTATTCAGGGAATAAAACATGACTGGTGTCTTCTGGACCAGTGCAGCCAGGAGGCCTCCTTCTTCACTTCATTCAGTATGACTGCACCTTCTTCCATTTCCTTGGACACAGCAAGGGTTTTCCTGCTTCAGGGCCTTTGCATGTGCTGTTTTGTAATCTAGAATCTTGTGGCTGTAGCTACTCAAGTCTCAGCCTAAATGTCACTCCTCAGACATGCCTTGATTTTTTTTTTTTTTTTTTTGAGACAGGTCTTGCTATGTTGCCCAGCCTGGGTTTCAACTCTCATAATTCTCCTGCCTCGGCCTCCTTAGTAGCTGGGACTATAGGCGAGTGTTACCATACCCAGCTCGCCTTCATTGCTCTGTCACCATTTTTTTGGTCACCATTTTTCTTTTTTCTGTCTTTGACAAGAATATAAACTCTATGAGCTCAGGGATTCTGCTTGTCTTATTCCTTGTGTATACTCAGCATGACAGTACACGATCTGTCATGTATTTAACAGAAGGCACTCAATAGATATTTGTTGAATGAATGAATGAAATTCTAGCCAGTTTTTAAGTCCTGCTTTAAATCACCTCCTTCATAAGGCCTTCTTTAAGTCTTCCACATAAGAATTAATCTTTTATTCCATTAGGTAAACAAAACAGTCATAAAGGGGAAGAAAGCTTGTTTTGCCCTTTGCCTGGTCTATGTGGTGGCATCCCAAGTGAATTTGATACATCTTTATTTTGTATTGTTTCTTTACATTATTTTTCTCTCTATATATTTTAAAAACATTTCAGATTACAAAGTGCTGCTTTTAACTATTCCTTCTATGTCTAGGCTGACAGTTTCACTCTGTTAATAGCCTTTAATTTGTTTCTGTGGACTCCCAATGTTCATGACACATGAGGATGTCATCAAGCTGAGATGAAGAATGACTGGTCGTTGGACTTGCCCTCACTGACATATCCATGCCTTGGGGAAATGCAGGTACACACATTAATTAGCTAAAATCTTCTAGAGTGAGTCCCTGGTCAGTTGGGTTATGGTTCTCCTTTAAATGGGACTTTGATTCTCATAATTTATACATCCAGAAGCTTCCTTCTCACAATTCGCTAATCGCTTTCTATCAAATTTGCACACATAACAATGCACATTTGCCTATAAACTACAGAGGAAAGTTTAATTCTCAAAATAATGTTTTAACGTTTGTACTCATTGTAAAGAAATTTTTGCACTAGAGATACTTTTAGAAGACATTTTGTCCTCTTCCCAATAGCGATATTTTTGGAGTGTTTCTTCCAGTCAGCTTGTTTACGGAATTGTTTAAACTGACACTAATTTTACTGCAGCAATTGAAATAAATGTTTCCATTTTGAAAATGTCTGCTGAAAAAATAAAGATTCGCAATTCAAGTGAATAGAGAGATTAACTGTTAGATTGTGGTAAGTAAAAATGGATGTTTGCACTTAATTTTTTTCAAGAAACATCGCCCAAGATGTCCATTATTAAATGTTTCCTGGAGATATAGTAAGCTCTGTGTAAGTCCTTATGAATTATGATTGATAGCATAGATGTCCTAATTCTCCATTTTCAATAGACAAGGGTTTATTAAGATGGATCTATCATCCTAGCAACTAACTGGAGGGAAAGTGTATAGAACCATAGCACATTGGTCCACATCAAAATAAGCACATAACATAGTTTCTGTTTGGAAAAATCATAATCCAGGGAGAGAGTTTTATACTTTCCTGCAAAGGGAGTTTTTTTTTTTTAAGGATTGCTATAGAAATAAAATCTGATTATCAATTTAGTGCATAATTACATATTATGGATTATAAAGTTTTCTAAATACATGTGTCTGTAAACTCAAGGTTTATAGGGGTTAGTGCTACCTATTTGTATGAAATCAGTGTTTATCATTGTGCTTCTGATTTCTTTCTGGGCGATTTTGTTGACTTTTAGAGCATTCATTTAAAAAATAAAGAACTGATTTACTCAGCTAATTAAATATTAAGTAGCATGATATCAGGCAATAATAAATATTTTAAAAGGTAAAAGGGTGGATTCTTAGAACAAAGGGATTTAATTTATTGGTTATTGACCATTACTGGACCTGAGTAAACAGCACAGACCAAAGCTCTGTGCCTCATCTTGTCCTAATTCAACTAGAAAATTCCATAACTGTAAACCCAGAAAAGGCTTTCCAGAGACCATTTGATTTAGTCTCTTGCCTTCATGAAGGCAAAACCCAAACCCTCTAAACAATTGGCTCATGTTCCTTTTGAACACAGCCAGGGACAGAGACAGCCTTTCTTGATAAAAGGAAACTTGTTTTGGTACCAAGCAACAGCAATGGTTATATGAGTTACCTATGGGTCCCCACTAAGGTAAGATACTTTGCACATGCAACATCTCCTCTGATTCTTACAAAAGCCTTACAAGTTAGTTGTTAGGTCTATTTTATAGAGAAACCAAGGCCAAAGAGAGGTATGGTAATTTACCCAAGGTCGCACTTTTGGTAAGTGGCTGATCTAAGACTCGTATCTAAGTTGTCTCTTTCATTAACTCTGCTGCTTCCTAAATGCACTGCATGTATTTACCTACATAAAGGGAAGTAATGAAACACAAGCTTAAGCCTATGTTCCAGGAAAAGTTTCTTTAGACGATACAAATAAACGATGAAATAACCTCATTCGATACCTCGTATTAAAAGAACATCCCATATGGAATTATTCAGAACCCCAAATCTCGCTTTCTAAAAATCGAGGGTCTCTGTGTGGAATAAATTGACTACAAATGCCCAGGACTTCTTAGTCATCAATATTGCAAGCCATAATTTAGCAAACACACACAGACATTCCTTACAGGGATAAAGTTCCAGGTCTTTCTTTAGGTGTCAGTTTCTAGATTTCGAGAGTCGTGTGTGTGTGTGTGTGTGTGTGTGTGTGTGTGTGTGTGAGAGAGAGAGAGAGAGAGAGAGACAGAGAGACAGAGAGAGACACTAAGGAAAAGAATAGCTGAATCACATCTAAAAGTGAATCCTCCCAATTTAAAACCTATAATAGAAATGAAGACAAGGCATTCCATCTGCCTTTTAACATCAACAGCTCCTCCTCGCCGGCCAACCAACCTACTCCCCTCCCTTGTCCCCCCTCAAACTGGGGAATAATCTCGCAGGCCAGAGGCAGAAGGGGCGGCAACACGCCCGGGATCCGCTACTCAGCCTCGCGGGCCCGGAATGCACGGTGCCAACCGGCCCCCGCCGTCGGCAGGGGAAGCGGGGAGAACGTTGAATGAGGGCAAAAGCAGAGCGGGAAGGTGAGCAGAGCTGGAGTCCGTAAGGGGCCACCACAGTCAGACGAGGGTCTAGGAAAAAAGAGCCTTCCCCAAGGTTACAGAGGCGTACAGAGCGTGAGAAGCAGCACCTCCTGCGCAAACTCGCCCGCCGACCCCTCGGCAGCTCCAGGGCGCCCGCCCGCTAGGCCGAAGGCACCGCGGCTCAGAGCCTGGCCCGGCGCATGCGCCGCAAACCCTCCTCTGCTCCCGGCCCCCTCCCTTCCCTCTTCCTGGCGGGTCTGGGGCGGCGGCGGTGGCGGCGGCGCGGTGACGTCAGGGCGTTGGGGCAGCTCCTGTGACAGACGGAGCTGGAGCGGCGGGGCGGCGGCGGAGTCCGGCGGCCGAGATAGCGAGTGAGCGAGCGAACGAGCAGCGACCCGGGGGTCTAGGGAGCGAGAAAGAGAAGGAGGGCAGCGCTCGGGCGCGAGCGAGAGAAACCGCGAGCGCCGGGCTTGGGCTCGAGCCCCGGAACGGCTGAGGAGCCCGCCCGCTCCCCTCCCCTCCCCCTCCCCGGGACCGGGCCCAGCGCGCCATCCTCCCCCTCCCTCCTTCCCTCCCTCCCTCCTTCCTCCCTTCCCTCTCCCTCTCCCCCTCCCCCGCCGGTGGATGGGAGTGAAGGACGGAAGAGGCCCTGCGGAGGCGGCGGTGCAGCGCTCCGGTAAGGCGGCGAGGGTCTGCGCCCTCCACTCTGTCTCCTCCATTGCGCTTGGGCGGCTGCGGGCCGGGCCCGGCGGCCTGACGATGTGGCTGCGCCGGTCCCCTCCCTCCCATTCTCCCCTCCCCCTGCCGCCGCCGCCGCCTCCTTCTTCTTCTTCTCTCCTCGCTCTCAAAATGGCGGCCGCGACGGCCGTTGAGTGAGAGACACGGGAGGAGGGGGAACTGGCCGGGGAGGGCGCTGCCCTCGCTCTCCTCCTCCCCGGCCCGGGCTCCGGGGATGCCGGGCCGCCGCGACTCCACCCGCGGCCCTCCCCGAGAAGGGATCACTCTCCTCCCTCGGTGACTTAGCAAGAAAAGTATTCTTGGGTAGGAAGGGCGTGGGGAGCAGGTCGCTGTCTGATCTTGGGGAAAGGGCTCGGCCCTTCTCTCCCTAGCCGCGGAGGCGAGCTCCGCAGTCCCCACCCCACCCGCGGTTTTCGGCTTGGGGACCGGGCCCAACCCCACGCCTCCTCGGCACCTACAGGGCCTTCCAGACGTTCCGTCCCCCACCTGTCCTTAGGATGGGGTTGACCTGAGAAGGATGGCCCACCGCCTTCCTGGCACCCCAGTGCGGTGGTCCGGCCTCCGGACCCACCAAGGAGGAGCGGCCTGACCCCACCGAACAATCTGCAGCATCCACCCACCTAATCAGGCAGGATTTTCCTTTCTGCCACCAGCTAGCTCCTCGAACGGGAGTTGCCTTTTGACGTTGTTAACGTTGAGCTTCGAGGCCCTTTGCCATTCCCTTTCATCTAATCTAATCTCCCCACTCCTTGGGGAAACGCACTGCCTGTATGTGTTTACCCTCTTAAGCCTCCCAGGTGAGAAAATGCATTTGAGGTGGTGGGCAGATTTTGTGTGTCTCTCTAAACATAACAGTAGAGAGGAGGTTTTCAGTATCTGAGATAGGAGAGAGCAAGGTGCCTTGGCTTTATTTGTTATTCCCCCTTTCTTCAGTGACTTAGCAAGAAACTCCTTGGGAGGCGGGCAGGAAATTTTCAGCTGGGGTTGGGGTTTGGGTCCAGTTTATATCAATCCTTTGGTTACGAAATTGTGCTTTTGAAGAGAAGGACCAGATTTGTGGTCCTGTTCCTAATGGGCGATGTCATGCCAAGGTCTCCCCCTCCCCCTTTCCTTAAGAGGCAATCGGGAGAAATAGAGATATTACAGTTATTTCGACCTCTGCTTTAAGCACACAATCCTTGAGATTCATAGCGTTTAAAAGTCTAAACAAAAAATTTGTGCCATTTTTGGCAGTTCTATTTTTGTTAGGGGGTGGGTTGTTTTGTGTGATTTTTTTTTTTTTTTTTTTTTTTTTGAGGCTAGGGCGGAGGAGACAGTGCTTGGGCCTTTCATACCAGTAATAATGTCATCCCTTCCCTCTTGCCACGGTAGTGTTTGCCTAAATTTTTTTTTTTTTTTTTTTTTTTTTTTTTGCTGCAGCAGGGCTTGATTGCTGCAGGGTCCAATCTCTTAATCAGGAAAATTTCCTGCTTGGGTATGTTGGTGATGTTGAATATACATTAAAAGCTTTTACTTAAAAAATTCTGATTTGGTTTTAAGGCATTAGCTAGCTTTTAATCTCTAATGGGTGTCTTGCGGGACACGGTTTCACAAACTAATTGGCCGTTGCAATTTGCAGTTTTTATTAAGGCAGAAGACTAATCTGTATTTAGGGTGATTTATTCTTTCATGTTCATAAATGATCATTGTTTGGATTTTTCAGAAGGGGAGAATCTCCTAAAAGAAATTTAAAGCTAGTGTGTATTTTTAAAATCAGAGAGAAGAACACAGTTTTTCACATAAAATATTCTGTATTTGTTGATTTTTATGGAGCAAGCCCTATTTTGGTACCTCCCCCCACACACTTCTTTTAAAAAAATGGGCTAATATTTGTGGATGCTTTGAACAGGCGTTGAGCTGAGAAGACTGGGTGGAGTAAGGGAGCAGAAGCTGTGAAATGCTAGATTGCCCTTTCATAGCGTCTTTCTCTCGCTTATGTTTTGTAAGGTTATTTCATACTAATTGTTGCTACAACAAAGGCATTTCTCTGTAGTAAATCTTAAAATCTCATGTTTTCCACCTTTTTGCAAGATAGGCATTGAATGATTGGGATAAAAAGCAGTGTCCCTGTTTTAAAGCAGACATTTATTGTCTGTATATTTATCTATGTGTATGTGTGTGTATACATATATATACACGTATATATACACACCCTTGTTAATGTTTTTGTTTTAGTCAAATAAGTATAAATTAATGATTCTCAGAAGTATTTGGCACAAAACAGTAGTAGGTACAGGTATACTGCAAAAATCTAATAAGAACGCTATGGTTGTTTTACTTTAGTTTGTGTTAGAGCAGTAAGTCTATTTGGGATTTTTAAATAATCAACATCAAAGATGAGAAAAAAATAAGGTATTTGCATTAAAGGATCTTTATATAGATCTTTTCTCTTGTGTTGCCCCTTCGAAGGGACCTTTTTGTGAGATACTGCCATAGAAGGGGTAGGTCACTTTTAATGTCTTGTTTCAAGCATTCACATGAATAGACATCTTCAAAAGAATTTCAAATTTGTGTGGTAATGCAATTTTGATGGGCCTTATGAATGTTTGTCAATGTATGATATATTTTTATATTTTTGTTCTTTTTAATGTGATTAGAAAGTAGAAGGGTTAATATGGTGAGGAAAGAGTAAGGTTGGGAATAATAATTCACTATATCATATGTCTGACATAGCCCCATCCCTACTATTCATAGGTATAAAAGCACACTAAGGGCGGTGATTTTTCAGTAGATTATTAGTTGATCAAAAGCTTAAGATAGATAATTAGTCTTAAGTAAGAGAGCTTTAGTTCCAAATGTGTGTGTGTATATGTTTCCGATACATTGGCAGAATCTTGTGCTTAATATGGAGATCAGTTTTTATAATCCTGTATTTATAAAACTTTTAATGAGATTGGGATAAGTTAAGTTTTTTAGTAGAATTATTTGGTATCTGTTTTTTCAGATAAAATATCTCTAGTGTAAAAGAGATTTCAAGATGTTTCTGGGAAGGAATAATCAGTATCTCATAATTTTTGGCTTTCTGGCTGGAACATACATGTTTCATTGTATTCTATTTTTTAAAAAGAATATAAACGTTTCCCTCTTGATTATGTACTAAGTAATAGATTTTATATTTATATACATATATATGAATGACTTTACTGTATGGCTTATATATTAAATATCAAGGAAAAAATATGACCTTTTTGTTTACATGCGATTTATATTATTCACAATTTGTTATCTTAATAAATAAGCCATAGAAACTATGGAAGTTGTCAACATTAAGATGGAGATGTCTTAAAAAACAAACCCAAAGCAATATCTTAGGGCAAAGAGAATTTTCTAATTCTTCCCATTGAGTTCTAAAGCAGTGAGTCATGTACTCTTTTGCCAGAGGGACTTGGGGCTCAGTTGGTTTTAAAACCAAGCTGGCCATTTCTGCTTGTGGTCCTAAAAAAGATTTTTACTTGCCTCTAAGGCTCTGTTATGAAAATATTTCATTATGACAGGTAACCTGTTTTTATGTATTCTGGAAAGAGAGAGATAAATTTTGAAATGGAACTTTGCCACTGTTCTTATGCCTTCTACAATACAACTGTTGCTGTTTTTTACTTATAAAGTTACTCTATTTAAAATAAAACTAATGATATACAATATGAATTCTGAAAAGAAAAAGCAAACCTGCTGTTGTGAAAATGCTTAGCTGTAGAGTGACTCCTAGTTGTTGAAGGCCAAACATTTTGAGAAATACATATTTCATGAAGAAAGATGCTCTATTATGTAAGCCTAATAGTTAACTGCAGTGAAGACTTTTTGGATTGTTCTAATTTTGTTGCTGGTTTGTTATGACACTGGCTAGTCATTTAAATGGAACCTTAGTTTTAACTTCTGCTATGTATATATTATAATTTTTAACCTTGGCACAGCAGTTACAGATTTTAATTGATATTTGTGAAATGTTTTATACTCTTTGGATGCAGGCATTGTAAGTGCTTATTATTTTGATTTATTGTTTTCTTTTTAAAAGATGGTGGCTTTTGGTTGAAACTTAACACAGTTAGGACTCATCTGCATTTGTCAAGGATACTTCTCAAAAGATATTCTCTAAAGTGTTATGACTTAACATTGTCATAAACATTTCTCTAGAACTTTGTAAATATTGAACTTGGTACTCATTTTAAGTTGTTCTGTCAGCTACTTTTTAAGGTAAGTTGGTATTTTTATGGATGAGAGAACTAAAAATCCAGAGAGTTTCTTTTCCTAAGGTCACATGTTAAGTTAGTGGCTAGAATGACATAAGTATTACAGTCACTGAACCAACCACTTGGGTATTGCCTTGCATGATGATACATTCCATTTTCTTTTTATAACTATTGGATTCCTTATCTTTGTTAATTTCTTTCTTTTCTAAAACAGTGAAAATTGGTGGCATTTATCGCCTGCATCATTTAAATTGGCGTTTATTAACATGTGGTCTTGTATTGAACATTTTGCATGCATAAGGCCTTAGGCATTTGAGTAGGTTCTCCCAGAAAGTGCCTACTACTGCTTTACAGATAGTGTTAATAAGTAAATTAATACTTGTTGCCTTTGATTGAATGCAGGGTTGTGTGAAAGGAAATGTGCTATCCTAAAGTTCTTTGTAATAGTTAACTCCAGTGATCGCTCTAGAATTAGGGTGACGGAGGGAAGAGTGTTTACACTTCCTATCCAGAAATTTTATATTGTCCCAGGAAAAGGGTCACACTTCCACAAAAGTCTCAAGTATAAGAAGTTAATTAATTGGACAAATTATGTATACATTTTGATTATCTGCTTTGGGGGTTCTTAAGTTGACAAGAATTGACAGTTAACTGAGGCTAAGAAATTTTCTGAGAGACTTTTTTTTTTTTTTTGAGACAGAGTCTCACTCTGTTGCCTCAGCTAGGGTGCCGTGGTGTCAGCCTAGCTCATTGCAACCTCAAACTCCTGGGCTCAAGTGATCTTCCTGTCTCAGCCTCCCAAGTAGCTGGGACTACAGGTGTGCACCACCATGCCCAGCTAATTTTTTCTCTTTTTAGTTGCCTGGCTAATTTTTTTTCTATTTTTTTAGCAGAGAGAGGGTCTCGCTCTTGCTCAGGCTGGTCTCGAACTCCTGAGCTCAAGTGATCCTCCCACCTCAGCCTCCTGAGTAGCTGGTTCTACAGGCATGCACTACTGCGCCTGCCTAATTTTTTGTTGTTGTTAGGGATGGGGTCTTGCTATGTTGCCCAGGCTGGTCTCAAACTTCTAGCCTCAAAATGATCTTCCTGCCTCAGCCTCCAAAAGTGCTGGATTACAGGCGTGAGCCACCATGCCTGGTCTGAATACTTTTTTATGACCTACTCTTGCTGCTGCGTGTACATCTAGCTTAACTTATTTTTTAAGGATGGGAAAAGGCTATACATTTAGCAGTGTCAGAGAAAATGAAATAAGCTGTTGGCTAAAAACATATGTGAATATTTTATTTTATTAATTTTAATTTAATTTTTTTTTTTTTTAAAGGAATTGGGGTCTCGCTGTCACACGGGCTGGAGTGCAGTGGCAAGATCATAGCTCACTGCAGCCTCCAACTCTTGGGTTCAAGTAGCTGGGACTACAGGTGTGTGCCACCTTGCCTGGCTATGTTGTTTATTTTTTGTAGAGATGGGCTCTTGCTATGTTCTTTAGGCTGGACACCCTGGCTTCAGTTGATCTTCCCAAAGTGTGAATATTTTAGATTCTAATCTTAACTCCACAATTTGCTGGCAATGTACTTTAGGCAAAATCCTCAGTTTCCTTACCTATAAATGGATGATGTTGACCCTATCTAATTCATAGGGTATTTGTGACTATTAAATAATAAAAGGAGTGTAAATCTTCAATAAATGTTTATTATTATCAGGGACTCTCTTTTTCAAGGCAGAGAATTAATTTAACAGAATTTTACCACGTAACTCTGTATCATAAGTATGTTAATACAGTTCTTTCTTTTCTTTTCTTTTTTTTTTTAAGAGACTGTGCTTCCTATGTTGCCCAGGCTAGTCTCAAGCATCTCAGCCTCTCATTTAGCTGGAACTACAGGCATGAGCCACTGTGCCCAATTTAGTTTTTATAGTTTTAAGCATATTTCTTTAAAATTAGTGCTGGGCATTCTTTCTTCTTTGCTATCCATTATATATGTCTGAAACCGGTGATGGCTTCTTAGTGGACAAAATGGGCTATGTAAATCAATGCCAGATGGAAAAATTCAGGTTTTTAATGTAAAATTATATTGCAAATAAGCATTTTATTTAAACTGCAAAGTATAATTTACATTTATTTTAACAATGAGAATTTTTGTTTGAAATTTGAGTCTACAGTGTTTCTTTTTTTTAAAAATAACCTTTTTATTTTGGAATCTTTTTTTTTTTTTTTTGGAGACACAGTCTCACTCTGTTGCCCAGGCTAGGCACTCTAGCCCGTGGCATCAGCCTAGCTCACAGCAACCTCAGACTCCTGGACTCAAGCAATCCTTCTGCCTCAGCCTCCCAGGTAGCTAGGATTACAGGTATGTGCCACCATGCCCGGCTAATTTTTTTCTGTATATTTTTAGTTGTCCAGCTAATTTCTATTTTTAGTAGAGACAGGGTTTCACTCTTGCTCAGGCTGGTCTCGAACTCCTGACCTTAAGTGATTCTTCCTGCCTCAGCCTCCCAAAGTGCTAGGATTATAGGCATGAGCCACCACGCCTGACCTAGAATTTTAAATATTACTAATTTAGATACCTCTAAATTTTTCTAGTTTGTGTTTTAAAATACTGTGTTTTAACGTACATAATTGTTTGAAGAATAAAGATCAGAGAAAGCCTTCGAAGAAGCTATAAAATATATATTCCTCTAGAAATTAATCCGAGAGTAAAACTCGGTGTTGGCTATCCGGATGGTTGTTGAGTTACATGGGATGTAAATAGGAGTTGGAATTTTAGAGAAGAGCTCTTCATTTGGGGGGGGCTTGTTTAGAGGGAGACTGTTGTGATCTGAGGAGCAAAGCAAATCGGCTATCTTATTCATGGGTCTTATGCTAGTATTTGAATTCACCCTGTTCTTTCCTTTCCCCCAAATACATTTTATCTTATTTTTTACTTTATTAGAGACAAGTTCTCACTATATTGTCTAGGTTTGCCTCAAACTCCTGGCCTCAAGTGATCCTACCATCTCAGCCTCCCGGGTAGCTGGAAATACAGGAACAAACCACCACACCCGGCTTCCAAAATAAAATTTAAATATTGAAGCAGCAAACAAAATATTTTGACTGATTAGACTCTTATCTACAGAACTGGTAGATCCATGTCCTGAAAGTGATATTTATTTTACATTAAAGAGAATTTATAATTCGAGGGCAAAATAATTCTTGAGAATTGTAGTTAATTACAGTTCTTGCAGTTTTCAGTTTTGCCCTCCATTTTAACACTTGTATAGAGAACCTCATTGGGTTTCTACTTTTAAAAAAATTATCTAACACTACTGTATATTTTTGTTTTTCTTTGAAATTTTCATCATTTTCTCTTCAGTGAACATTTATTTAGCTGTATTATATACTAAGCGTTGAGAATACAGACATGATTGTCTGCCCCTGCCCTCAAAGATCTTAAAGTTTATAAACATGTTTGACATGCAAAGGTGTCATTTATGTTTGTGTGTGTATATATGTATATATTTTTATCTGTGCTATAATCAAAATATGTACTTGGTGATATATGAAAGCTTAGCATTTTCAGGGAAGTCTTGAAAAAGATGTTGGTTGAACATTTTTGAAGAAAGGTTTTCACATTGTGGTTGGTGGGGAGGATATTCTTGGCAGAGGAAGTAATTTGTGCACAGTCTCATAAGTACAACTTGGTGGGAAAGGGAAGCTCCATGTAGCTCAGTATGGCTGGAGGGAAGGGTGAGAGTGAAGGAATAAGTACTTTCCCTGAGAACAGGGTGGAGCAAGAACCGTCCACATTGAAATTACCTGATAAAAATGCGTATTTCCAGGCTGCATCTTAGGTTTGTACAATCAGAATTCCTAGAAGTGGCAACAGGGATATCTGCATTTTTCAGTTGATCGTTTTTGAGAACCACTGCTTTTGTCCTTTGGCTACCAGTAGAGATTTTTAAGTTATGATAAGTGCCATCATTAGATTTGCCTTTTAGAAAGGCACCTGTCAGCATTGTGGAAGATGCAGCTGTGGAGGCCAGGAGACCCATGAAGAGACTATTTAAGTGGAAGTACAGATTGAAAGAATGGATTTGAGAGGGTTTCGTTCGATATGTATAAAATTAGTTGGATATGGGGAATGAGGGGGGTAAGGAATGAGGAAAGTGAGGAATTGATGTGTTTTTTTGTTTGGGTTTGGGTACTGCTGAGTGGATGTGGATGTTATGAAGCGATAAGAAATAGGGAGTACTAAGGTTGGGGAGGTTTTTTTTTTGGTTATTGTCTGTGTGTTCTAATGGGTAATTAATCAGGTATATTGGAGACTTGAATTCTAAGACATTTGGTGTTTCATATGTCTAGCCAGTGTAATTAGTAACACAGTTTTTGTTTATTATTGCTTATAACTTTGAGACATTAAAAAGTTGATTCTTTCATCCAAACGTATTCAGTGCACTCTGTTATAGGAACTGTGCTGAGGTACTAGAAGGTGCTTCAGACAGAGGACAGCAAGGGTAGAGTCATAAAGGTCACGAAGTGCATAGGGAGAAGGCATGTATTACAAGGGGTCAGTGTTACTGAAGTGTCAGCAGGGTGAGATTTGATTAGAAATGAAACTTGAAATGTGGGCAGGGGCCAAATACTAATCAAAGACCTTATAAACTGTTTTAAAGCATGTGGACTTTAGGAAATAGGGAGGCAGCATAGAACGGTGGATAAGAGCCCAGACTGGAGTGTGGGTACTTGGGGTTGAACTTCCAGCTATGCTGCTTATGTAGCCGGATTGCACTGGGCTCGTTAAATTCTTCTAGGTTGTTGTGAGGAGTAAATGAATGTTTATAAAACACTGAAAACAGTGCCTAGCATATAGTAAGTGCTATATAAATATTTGTTAAATAAATAAGAAGTAGGGACCCAATGAAGGATTGTTTTTAAGTAGACTCTGGGGGCTGTGTAGCAGATAAATGTTAACAGGGCAAGACTGGATTTAGGGAGATCCGTTGAAATTAGTTTGGGTAAGATAATGTGAAGTGTGGTAGTAGTAGTGGTGGTAAGGATGGACAGAAGGAGAATAATTCAGCAAAAATTGAGGAGGCAAAATTGACAGGACAAGATAATTGGATATAGAGGAAGAAATAAAAGAGGTAAGGTTGACTTCCACAGAAAGTATTATTTCTAACATTTTTAAAAGCAGTATTCTTTTAAAGAACTTTGGGTGTTAGATATCTTCCGTGCTAGTGATATTTGATGCTTCGGGGGTATATTACGATGCATCCATAAAAATGAGAACTAAATGAGACCTGAGATAGTTTTTAATCTAAATTTATAGGCCCCTGCCGTTTTTTTTTCATTTGGTGGAGATAATTTCTCTTTAAGGACATACTGTTATGCTAAAAACTCATTTAGCCCAAGTCCAAATAGTCAGAAAACTTGAATATTCATGATTTTATTATGTTGTTTTTGTGTTATGTCTTTATGTTGAGATTTGTAATTATAAGGATCACAGCACCATGGTAATATTATAAAAATTTGAAGTGACTGCTGAATCACTAAAAACAAATTAAAATTTAATTCTACTATATTCAGATTTTTCCATTGTTCATTCATATATGGTAAACTTTGGCAGCCAGAATGTTTAATTTATCTATTCATTACTTGGATAAATCTTAGCTTCCTATTTCTAGATTTGCCAACTTTAAAAATATTTTTTCTTGCCATTAAATTTTATAAAACAGAACTTGATTGAAATTAGACAATTTGAACTTTCTTGAATTTAAATTTTCTCTAGATTTTTAATAAAATGATTAAATGGGTAGGAAGTTCAGTGTACTTATGTAGTGTTTTAGATCTGTCCTGAGTTGTGGTGTACCATGTATATGTAATATATGTCACTTAGGCTATTGCAAGGCCCGTCAGATCTCCCCATTAGAGACAGTTGAGAGATGATATTTGAACTGAATCTTGAAGAATGAATAATTGGAGTGGACATGGGAGAAGGTTTAGGTAGAGGGAGCAGCAACATGCCAGGCACAAAAGCGTAAAAAACTGTGTGTATGCTGTTAACTAGTTCAGCAGAGAGAATTATAGGATATGAGGCTGGAAAGGCACATCTGAGCCAGATTGATAAAATTTGTATAATATATTCTGTATAGCTTGTAGGCAATTTGGAATTCATTAATTTCAAGCAAAAGCAAACATTATGATATATATATTTTAGATAGTTTATGTGGGTTGCAGTGAGGAATACGTATTGGAGTTTGGAGGTCGCTTAAATTTTTTCGGGAAAGAATGATTAGTGCTTGAAGTAAGACAGTGACAATGAAGCTTGTTGACTGGAGAAAGGTTCAGGAAGTTGAGTTGCAAATGAGTAGCGCGACGGGGAGAGGGAAGTGTAGACAATTTGGGTTTGTAACTTGGGTGACTGAGTGGAATTGAGAAACTGGGTGTCATTAGCCGTAATAGGGAATAAGAGGAGTTGTAGAGGATGTTACATAAAGCAGCCAGATCAATTTTCCTGAACCACGGTTCTCAAGTCACTTGTTGCCAAAACCTGTCATCGGCATTTCACTGTCTTTAATGAACTATTAAATATATATATGAAAATGGAAAAGGCACAGTGGAAAAACATGGTACTTAATAGATGTTAGTTTAATCCTAAATGGCATTCAGAGACTTTTCTTGTACGACTCGTCTCACCTTTTCATCCTTTTTCTTATTGTCTGCCGTGTCTCCTGTGATTTAGCTTTAGGAAAATACTTTCTGTTCCTTTTGCTGCTTTTACTACCCTCCCCTCCAATCTAATCTATCCTTTGGATCTGCGTACCAGATTCTCCTTTTCCAGGCCAGCCTTTCCTAATTTTTTCCGCCTGGAAGAAACTTTCTTTTCCCTGAATTCATAATGTAATGGTAGTTTTCTCTTGCTAGAGCTTAAATAAAATGTTTTATCTGATTTATCAAACAAGTTAATGCATTTCAAGAGCCTAGGAGACAGTACCTAGAAAATTGTAAGTACTTAGTAAATGTTGATTGTTATTACAAGAGTGATGATGAAGATGACTAAGATGAAAGGATTATAATACTAATAGGATAGTCTACTTTCTGCCTTCTTGTGATGGCAAAAATGATTTGTTCTCTGTCCTTGAACACTAGGAAAGCAGTGTGTCTTTTACTTCATATGTAAAAGTGCAAAAGTGAAATTACTGTCTTTGTACCACCTGACTATTCTTGAGGTGTAGTGAGGGAAATGCAAAGGTAAACAAACCCTTAACATTGATAAGCTTCACCACAACTGTTTGAGGTAGGTGGTAGTATTAGTTCCCTTTTTAAAAGTGGGCAAATAGACTTAGGAAGTTTGCAGACTTGTCCAAGGTCACACAATTTGTAAGTGGCTAAGTTAAAACTAGACCCTTGACTTTTTGAATCCAGAATTCTACATTAGGGCCTCAAATGTGTAGAACTTATTCCCTGAGTGCTTTCACATCATTTATATACCCAACTTGTTACTTGTCAGAAGGCCTATCATAAGATCTCTGCTTAGTCAGAAAAGTGTTTTTTGCTTTCTTCTTTCAAATTTTACTTTATGTATTTACTGTTTGAGTTGTTATATTTATTATGGAATATGTCAAATGTGCAGGAAAAATGCCTGCTGTAATATAACAAAATATCCATATAACTACTACCAAAATTTACGGATGTTAACATTTTGTCATATTTGTTTCAAAGATTTTTTTTTTTTAGAAGGCATTATTAGGGTTACAATTACTATCTTTTTGTATCCCTTTCTAATCCCATTCCCCTTCCACTTCCTAGTGGTAAAGTTCCTCCTAAAGTTTTATATATCCTTTTCTGTGTTTTATACTTTTATTACTTTTGTGTGTATCCACAAGCAATGTACAGTAATGCTTTGTAGATTGTTAGAATTTACATGAATGTTATACTATATACCTGTATTGTTCTACAACTTGGTTTTTTTCACCTAACAGAATGTTTTCTAGATGTTTATTGATATATGTAGGTCTAGTTTATTGTGTCATATGATTTCTTATATATGATTATACCGTGTTTTCTTTTTATATCTAGACTTACAGAAATGGGCATTCAGGTTGTTTATAAGTTTTGTTTTTTTTATTTTTTTTTGAGACAGAGTCACTCTCTTGCCTGGGGCGAGTGCCGTGGCGTCAGCCTAGCTCACAGCAACCTCAAACTCCTGGGCTCAAGCGATCCTACTGTCATCCTCCCGAGTAGCTGGGACTACAGGCATGTGCCACCATGCCCGGCTAATTTTTTCTATATATATTTTTAGCTGTCCAATTAATTTCTTTCTATTTTTGGTAGAGACGGGGTCTCGCTCTTGCTCAGGCTGGTCTCGAACTCCTGAGCTCAGAACTATCCGCCTGCCTCAGCCTCCCAGAGTGCTGGGATTACAGGCGTGAGCCACCGCGCCCGGCTATAAGTTTTTATTATTACAGACAATGCTGTAATTAACATGAGGAAGGTGTTTGCAGATCAGATGATAAAATTTATTTATTTTTGCATTGCAGAATTCATCTTTGGGTTAACTAAATAAAATATTTGCTCTTTAGTGATCTTTTTGCTTTGAATTGAGTAAAGAGAACGGATAATATTGTTGGCATCAATTTTAGGCCACATATTCCTAAACTTTGTTCCATTTTCTTCAGTCTCTTCAACCATTCAAACAACCTGTATTTATTCAGTATATAGCCAAGGCTTGCATACTGGCAGCCTGCCGGCCAAACTCAGTTTGTAAATATATTTCTCTTGGCCTTGCATAGTTAAAAATCTTTTGAGTTAACATTTAACAATTAGCTATTTTACATAAAGTCTCTGTTGTTGGATTATCCTGAAAAATTAGACGCTCTCGCAACAGTAGGGTCCACATTTTCCCGTGGCAACAGTTGGCCCAAGATGAATCACAGTTGCCCTCCATTACGTATCTGGGCACAAGCTTTCCAGTGAAACAAGTTCCTCTCACTCCTTGTTGCTGTTTATTATTGCTCTTGTACATTTTTTGATAGAAACATCTCGATTGATTATGTTTCTATCAAAAATGGAAAAAATATGGCTAGACAGCTCTAATATTCAAGAAAAGTAGAAGACCATATTTCTCTGGAAATGAAGCATATTTTAATATGATTAATATGTGAAGAAAATGAGTCACGTATGGAAAGAATATAGCCTTGCCTGCTTTCATTCATTTATATTACCTGCATTGTTCTTTATAGACATGAGTTTGTGATCCCTGCATTTTTGTACAAGTGACTATGAGGGCTGCCCCACAGTGTAATTGAAGATTAAAAAGGTATGAAAACAGTTTATAAATCATGAGGTCCTGTGTAAATGCAAGATATTAACCTTTTTTTTTTCTTTTGAGATAGGGTCTCACTCTGTTGCCTGGGCTAGAATGCAGTGGCATTATTATAGCTCACTGCAGCCTCCAACTCCAGAGCTCAAGTGATCCTCCTGCTTCAGCCTCCCTAGTAGCTGGGACTACAGGCGTGCACCACCACACATGGCTAATTTTTTAATTTTTCATAGCTGTAGAGATGGGATCTCGCTATTGCTCAGGCTGGTCTTGAACTCCTGGGCTCAAGCGATCCTCCTGCCTCTATCTCCCAAAGTGCTAGGATTATACCCATAAGCCACCATGCCCAGCCAATTTACCTATTCTTTTATCTGTTATGTACACTCTTGTTTCAGAAAGGTTTTTAAATAGAGGGGTTGAAAACTAGTGTAATCTCCTCAACCATCCAACCTTTCAGCACTATTTTTGTTAAGTACCTTTTCCAGAGGCTGCAAATGGTTGGTCTAAGATTTGGATCACAAACATGTTTTTGTCTGTCTGCTCAGTAATTTTGTTTTTAATTGAACTTGCTTTGAAAACCGAGTTCTATTGCTGTTCCCTCAGTTCTAGCTGATTCAACCTTTTATCTGCCTAGTTAGGCTCTGTATTTGACTGGTAACCCCTTACTTAGGGCAATTTATAAGGATGCATAAAACTACAAAATACCACAGATTAAAAGTAAAGAGAAAGAAATGAAAATAAAGGGTAAGCATACAATAGAATCAGAATCTAGACCAAAAAGGTTTATCACGGTTTTATTGCTACAGGCAGAGCACAGATTTGAATCTGAGCTTTCTAGGAGCCAGGAGGAGAAAAAAAACCTGGTAGGTTATTTTTCTCAGTGTTCTTAAGATAAAAATAAACTAGTTAATTCAGAAAAAGAACTAACCACTTGTCACTATCAGACTAGAATTTCTCATCAGAGCCCTCATAGAGAGGATTATGTTGTAATTATTATTTCCCTCTTCAACATCTCTAAGGTAGATGGATGGCAAGTATTTAAGTACTCTCAGTATGGGAAGACCAACCACATCATTTGAGTCAGTCTGAAAGAGTGGATAGATTTATCCTTCAGTGTCTGATGAATGGATATAGTTTCCCTAAACCCAGCTTTTGCTGTGTATTGAGATTAAGCTCCTTGGCAAGCACCTAAAGTGTGAATGCTCCATATATCAAATACAGACCGTTCATATGTAAGATTTAAATTCTTTAGTGAAAACCTAGTGTTACCCAAAATAGAATTTGTGGGAGTGCCTGCAGGTTAAGATTCTTCTTAGAAAATAATTTCAGATCTGCTACATCCTTGTCTGCTCTGTAGTTTGAAGTTGGGGAGAGCATATCCTTCCAGAGAATACAAAAGTGGTAAAATCATTAAGAAATAGAGAAAAGAGGGCCCAAGGCACAACCATATTTTATGCTGCTGGAAATTAATTGCCTTGGCAGATCAGAACTCATGTTTTTAGCATAGATTAAATGTAAGGAGGTATGATTTTTATTCATATCTGTAATAGATATAGTTCTGCCTTTTCTCTTTAGTCTTTCAGTTTATAATGCTGACTTGGTTAGTCCTTAGCTCATGTTATATTCTCTTTATCACCTCGTTTCCCATCTCTCCCCTCCAAACTCTATCTAGAGTTTGTGTTCCCTTAGTGGATTGCATTTTATTTATCTTACGTATCTTATATAACCTCATAGCACAGAGCCTAGCAGAATAGATACTCAATGAATGAATACCGTGCACATCTTCAACTATATTGTAAATTTCTTATGGACAGGGATTATCTCTTAACATTGCTTTTATGTCCCATGTATTAGTAGCTTTTGATAGATAATGCATATAGGGTAACTATGTGCTGAGCTACTTGAGACTCAGCTGTATGTTGTTTGGTTTGAATACTGGGTACCTGGTAGATCCTCAGTAAATTAGTTGAATAGTAGACACTGAGAATATAGTTATTTCTAAGTTATTTGCCTCAGTGAAGAAAAACATTGGTATGGATAATAATAAACTAGAAATGAGTTCTGTTGAGGGACACTGTGCCTGTTTTCCGGTTGGATTGTTATAATACCTGGGCAGTTGCACTTGAATATAAACAGGGCATTTGCCTTTAGGACCAGGATCATACCCTAGAGAAGGCCATCTTCTAGACTAGGAGCAGACTTTTCTTTATTCAGATTCCTGTTATTTTGCCTTATTATTAAGACCTTCAGAGGTGGACAAGTTTGTTCCACAACTAGTTTAATTTCTCAAGGCAGTTTTAAAATGGAGAAATTAGGAAAGTTGTAAGCTGTTGACTGAATAGATCATCATATCAGAGGAAAATCCAAACATTGACATAGTTTGGGTGCGTTGTACAGAAACATAATTTGGAAATGCTATGGTTTCCTAGGGCGTGACTGCTAAAAATGCATTTCCCACTGTAGTTTCTTTCTGTCCCATCTTTTCCATCATGTACACAGGATGAAAATTAATGCCTAAGAAGGATTCTCAGAAAGTTATTGACAGCCAGTGTAAATGGTTTGTACCACTCCAGATTAGCTGCTGTATGGATTCAATTGATCCTATTTTTCTCCATAAAACAAGGCCCATGAAATGGAAGGTAGGAAGGAAGAGGGGGAAAAAATTAAAAGAAAGAAAAACAGCTTTCATTCACTACTACTTTGTGGTCAGATCAATCATACTGCAAAAAAAATTCATCAAGCAGTAAAAGATTTCCCCCCAGGCTTTAGGTTTTGTTTATGTTCTTATTTTTTACTGGTGAACTGTGGACTATTTTTACATAGTGGACTATGTAAAAAACAAAACAAAAAAGCCACCTTCCTATAATTGCAGTTTGACCATGAAGCTCTTTTCACATCTTTTCCGTTGCTTCCATCCTAGTCTTGACCTCTGCTTTCAGCCTTCCTTTGCTTTCGTATATCCTATACATTACCTCTACCATGAAACACCAATTTCAGAATATTCCTCCCTAGCTTAAGAAGTGCAGTGATTTCTGCATTGTCATAGTTCCTTTAGGCTATCTGCATTAGTATTCACCATTACCTTATACTAAAAAATATATATACACACAAAGAACACTATATCTCCTACTGTTTGTATGTTGCTTGGAAGTATGGTCATCCTTTGGTATCTGTGTGGGATTGGTTCTAGGACCCCTCCCTCCCAATCAGATACCAAAATCAATGGATGCTCAAGTCTCTTGTTATGAAATAACGTAGTATTTGCATGTAACCTATGTACACCCTCCTGTACACTTTAAATCATCTCTAGATTACTTTACAGTACCTAATAACAATGTAAATAGTTATTATACTATATTGTTATTTATATTCTTTTTTATTGTCGTTATTTAAAAAATATTTTTCCAAATGCTTTCCATCTGCAGTTGGTAGAATCCACAGACACGGAACCCATGGATACGGAGGGCTGACTGTATTAGCAAGCTTTTTTCCTCTTGTTTTAAAGCAATGGATTTATCGTTGTTGTTTTTACTTAGTTTTGACTTGAACAAAATCAGAATTACAGGGCTGTTGTAGCCAAGTTTGTCTTATTGTCACTTGAAAATGTAGCATTTGTAAGCAGAAACCAGAAAAGTAATATACATGCTAGAAGGTGAAAAGGTGTTTAATTTTTGAAGTTTTAAAGTTGAGACAGCCCATTGATTTTCTACAGGATTTAAAAATTGGTATACTTTTTCTGATATATATTAATTAGTGTTCAATCTTAAAAAAAGATTGCTTTGAAACCAGCCCAGGCTGCTGGACTCTGATACATCTTATTGCCCAGATTTCAGAATTTGATTTTTTTGAATTTTAAAAAAGAAGGGCGAGAATCAAGTGTTAACATCGTATCTTTACTTTCTGAAAACAGTACATTTTGATCTTAGCTTTATTGTGATGCCCCTGCAGTAGTCATTTAAAAACACTAGATACCTACTGTGTGTTAATTACCGTGAATTTGGTAGAGACACAGTGTCAAGGTTGCAGCTTGGAAGAAGTGTTGTTGAGGAGACAACATCAGGGCAGATAATTACAGTGTAGTGTGAGAAGTGTTAAATATGTATATGTACGAAGTACTATGAAATCACAGAGGAGGGAGTTACTGTTTGCTTAATTTTTTTTTTTTGTCAAAACTAAGTTGGAATGGTAAATAAAAATCCTCAAGTTCTGCTATTTATGTTAGCTGCTCAGAGCTTTGCTAATGCTGTTGAAATATAATTGATAACCATTGCCATTATTGGCAGTTTTTTATAGTTTAACCCTAATAGTATTTTGGTGTGACAGTTAAAAAAAATAAAACATGGTTAGGTCTTCTGCCAATACTGCTTGACAGTTGTTGGATAATTGATATTTTAAAGCTTTGAATATTGAATAAATGTGCCATTTTGGCAAAATATTTTTTGAAGTTCAGCTTGGTTTCTCTTTAAGAAGGCAATATATGAAAGTGTTTTATTAACTATAAAATGATATGTGGTTACAAATTATTATATAAGTTCCCGTAACTGTGGAAATAGAATTATTTAATTTGGAAAGTCTTGCTTTGAAATTTTGATTCTCTACAAACATTTGTTGAATGCCAGACACTGTGCCTGGAACTAGAGATGCAAAGGTTGGATTCAGTTCAGTGTTTGTACCTGAGGAGGTCAATCTGGTACTAGAGACAGCTTTTATAGAGTTAAAAAGAACATGAAAGGCAGCACAGTTTAGAATCAGTGATTTTTTCAAATTCATCTTTTTTTTTTTTTTTGAGACAGAGTCTCTCTCTGTCACCCTGAGTAGAGTGCAGTGGCATCAGAGTAGAGTGCAGTGGCATCATCGTAGCTCACTGCAACTTCAAACTCCTGGGCTCAAGCGATCCTCTGACCTCAGCCTCCCAAGTAGTTGGGACTAATGGGCATGTGCCACCATGCCCGGCTAATTTTTCTAATTTTTTTTTTAGTAGAGTTGGGGTCTTGCTGTTGCTCAGGCTGGTCTTGAACTCCTGAGCATAACCTATGCTCCCGTCTTGGCCTCCCAGAGTGCTAGGATTACAGGCATGAGCTACCTCGCCCGACCCTCAAAATAAAACATTTTAATAATGAAGACTTGGGAATGGAATGCAGCCTCATTGTACTTTTCTGAGATAAATGGCTTCACTTGAGTTCTTGGTGACTTTTCTATACGTTCTTTGACTTTAGTGTTGGGCTGGGTCCGGCCAAGGTGAGGACTAACTTTCTTTGACTAATTAGCTACTAAACTAAAGGAAATCAGAAATGTTTCAGATTTCAGATTTTTTTGGACTTTGGAATATTTGCAAATATAATGAAATATCTTGGTGGTGGGACCCAAATCTAAATATGAGATTCATTTTTATTTCATATATACCTTATACACATAGGCTGAACATAATGTTATATAATATTAAACAATTTTGTGCATGAAACGAAGTTTTGACTGTGACACATCACATGAGGTCAAGTGTGGAATTTTAGGGGGGCATCACATTGGAACTCAAAAATTTTGGATTTTAGAGCATTTTTTTTTTTTTTTTCGAGACAGAGTCTCTCTCTGTTGCCTGGGCTAGAGTGAGTGCCGTGGAGTCAGCCTAGCTCACAGCAACCTCAAACTCCTGGGCTCAAGTGATTCTACTGCCTCAGCCTCCTGAGTAGCTGGGACTACAGGCATGTGCCACCATGCCCGGCTAATTTTTTCTATATATATTTTTTCAGTTGTTCAGATAATTTCTTTCTATTTTTTTAGTAGAGACGGGGGTCTCACTCTTGCTCAGGCTGGTCTCGAACTCCTTGACCTTGAGCGATCCACCCGCCTCGGCCTCCTAGAGTGGTAGGATTACAGGTGTGAGCCACTGTGCCTGGCCTTTAGAGCATTTTGGATTTCAGATTTTTTATTGGGGATGCTCAACCTATACTCTAAACCTGAATTTGTAAGTTGTATATTGAGCATAATGTAGTGATACATTTGTAGACAAGTTCTTCCTAAATGCAGTTGTATTAGTGTATTGAAAATTAGGAATCTTGGCTGGCGCGGTGGCTCACGCCTGTAATCCTAGCACTCTGGGAGGCCGAGGCGGGTGGATTGTTTGAGCTCAGGAGTTCAAGACCAGCCTGAGCAAGAGTGAGACCCTGTCTCTACTAAAAATAGAAAGAAATTAATTGGACAACTAAAAATATATAGAAAAAATTAGCCAGGCATGGTGGCACATGCCTGTAGTCCCAGCTACTCGGGAGGCTGAGGCAGAAGGATTGCTTGAGCCCAGGAGTTTGAGGTTGCTGTGAGCTAGGCTGACGCCATGGCACTCTAGCCTGGGCAAAAGAGTGAGACTCTGTCTCAAAAAAAAGAAAGAAAATTAGGAATCTTTATGTCCTCGTCTGTGGTCTCAGATAGGTAAGTATTTTTGCCTGAGTTAAGTTAATGGAACTGCTGCTGTGGATAAACTGCAGGTAGACACATTTACTTTGGATTTTGAGAAAGAACTGAAAAGTTAGTTTCCAGGAAAAGCTGATGAATTATAATTGGATATTTTTTTCTACCTCATCAATAAAGGATCTTTCCTTATTTATAACGATCAGATTTTAGGCAAAACATTTCAACATTGCAGGCTAACACAGTGAAAGTATGTTAGACAAAGCAGAGGAGATAAAGAAACTAAGAGCTACATACATACATGTATATAAAAATCATACAGCACTTAATTTGTACCAGGCACTGTTCTAAGCACATTACATGTATCACCTCATTTAATCTGCTTGATAACCCTGTGAAATAGGAACTATTATTAGAAGTAGCTGTATCATGTAACTTCTAGATAAGGGGGTTTGCAAACTATGACTAGCAAGCCAAATCCTTCTATAGGTGTCTGCTACCTGTTTTTGTACTGTAAGCTAAGAATAGTTTTTACAATTTTTAGTGGTTGGAAAAATCAAAATAAACTATTTTATAAAATTCACTTGATAAATTAATAATTCGTAATAAATAATTAGATGAGATTCAAACTTCAGTGTCCATAAAGTTTTATTGGAAGAGAGCCACAATTTTTCTTTATATATTGTTTATTGTTGCCTTCTTACTACAGTGGCACAATTGAGTAGTTGCTACAGAAACTGAATGGCTCGCAAAACCTGAAATAACTCATTATCTGGCCTTTTGTGGAGAGTTTGCTGACTCCCTTCTTCAAAGGGAGAGAATGTAATCAAGATAAAAAGCAACAAAGTTAATGTAGATGCAAAAGAATATATCTTTATCAGAGCATACCAGGAAGACTAGATAGTTATATAATGAACAAGCCAGCTATATTTTCTTCTTGAAGAATTTTTTTGAAGTCTTTCATAAAAACTTTAATTATAATGAAAAAATGCTTACTCATTTCAAAATATTGGGGTAACTGCTTGTTAATGTATCTCTTCAAGATATAGCCAAATGGTTTTGTAAATAATTTATTTGAATTTGAGTAACAGTTGCAATTACCACTGAAGTTTGACTACTTTGGTCTCCCAATTTGATTTTGCTCTTGGAGCCCACCTAACATTTTCTGTCTATCTTTTTTATTGATGCATAATAGATACACATAGTTTTGGGTACATTTGACAATTTCATACATTCATATAATTTGTAAAGATTAAATCAGTGTACTTGGGATATCCATTACCTTAAATATTTGTCTTTATGCTAGAACCAGTCTGATTCCTCTCTAGGTATTTTGAAATATACAGTAGATTATTGTACTCTGTCTAGCAAGAGATCATATTTCTTGTATCCAGATAACATTTTCTAACACTGATGATTTCTTGATTTCCCCTTCTTTGTAATTTTGCTGTTGACACTTTGATACTAGCTGTTAATATAATTTGTACCACTGGGTTTATGGCTCTCTGCTGAGGATGTGCATCAAAATAACCTGGAGAAATTTTAAAAATCTGAATGCCTCCTCAGAATCTTTCTTTCTTTTTTTTTTTTGAGACAGAGTCTCTCTTGCCTGGGGCGAGTGCCGTGGCATCAGCCTAGCTCACAGCAACCTCAAACTCCTGGGCTCGAGCAATCCTACTGTCTCAGCCTCCTTAGTAGCTGGGACTACAGGCATGCGCCACCATGCCCGGCTAATTTTTTCTATATATATTTTTAGCTGTCCAGTTAATTTCTTTCTATTTTTTTGGTAGAGATGGGGTCTCGCTCTTGCTCAGGCTGGTCTCGAACTCCTGAGCTCAGGACGATCCGGCCCGCCTCGGCCTCCCAGAGTGCTAGGATTACAGGCGTGAGCCACTGCGCCCGGCCTCCTCCTCAGAATCTTTGAGGACGAGGCCTAGCCATGATTATTTTCAGAAAATTCCTCAGGTGATTCTGATGCACATTCCTAGTTAAGATCCATAGTTACATTAGCGAAATCCAATTTAGAAAAAAAAAAAGACTTCAGTTTCCTAGAGGTGTTTTCCAGCCTAAAGGATCACTGCCTAAATTTAATGTAAACTTTCACAGGTTAACAGCATCAATTTGGTGAATTAGTTCTCTTTTGATAATAATTAATAGAGTAATACAATTTAAGTTGGAAGTTACATTAGAGAGTAAGTAGTATGATTTAGTAATCTTCATTTTTATGACCTGTTTATTTGGCATCACAGAATCATAGTGAATCAGGAAATAATGCATTTAATAGGCTAGAACACCCAGCTTTTTAAGGAGACTAGTTAGCACTCCAGAACCTTTTTGCTTTGTCAGTGTGCCTATGGCTCTATGTCTATACAAAAACTGGAAATTGTAGATCTTTTCCTTTTCATTTAATTAAGTGTATTTAATATCAAAGTAAATTTAAAAGTGACCCACAATCTCAAAAATCACATTAAAACAACAAATGTTTGTCTTTTTCACATTCCCTTCCAATATTTGTTTATAGGCATATACAGTTGGCCCTCCATGTCTGTGGGTTCTGCATTTATGGATTCAGCCAACCACAGCTTGAAAATATGTGGGAAAAAAAGAGATAGTTGTGCCTATGCTGAACATGTACAGACTTTTTTTCTTGTCATTATTCTCTAAACAATACAGTATAACAACTATTTGTATCACATTTACATTGTATTGGGTATTATAAGTAATCTAGAGATGATTTAAAGTGTATGGGAGGATATGTGTAGGTAATATGCAAATACTATGCCATTTTATATCAGGAACTTCAGCATCTGTGGATTTTGGTATCTAAGGGGATACTGGAACCAATCCCCCAAAGATACCAAAGGATGGCTACATTTTTATCATATAGAACAACTGGTTTCATATAAAAAGCACCAAAAAAAGCTATATGCAACAAAATCTAAACAAGTCAGAATTCAGTTTCTTTGGAACCTTTAGGTGTCCAAAATGGCTTCATGATAAAGACAAAGAAGAGTGAGAAACCTTTTCTCTTTCTGGCGGGGGGGGGGGGGTGCGCAGGGGCAATGAGGAAGTAGTCTTTGAATATCTGTGAACAAATGAAGACATCTAGAAGATTATATCTAACATCTTTGATGGATGTGCCATGCCAATGAGGGTTTATCCTAATTAATATCCTTAAAGGGAAAGCCAAGAGGTGATCAGGTGGACAGGCTAAGAAGAAACAAGAAGAGAAAAGGAAAGAAAGGAAAAATCATTAGTAATGTTGCTTACAAATTACAATGGCAGTGAATGTCAAAAACTTAGTGCAGAGAGAGAGAAGAAGAAACAAGTGGATAGAATGAGTTCTTTTTTTTTTTTTTTCCGAGACAGGGTCTCACTGTGTTGCCCGGGCTAGAGTGCCATGGCAGCAGCCTAGCTCACAGCAACCTCCAACTCCTGGGCTCAAGCGATCCTCCTGCCTCAGCCTCCCAAGTAGCTGGGACTACAGGCATGTGCCACCATGCCTGGCTAATTTTTTCTATATATTTTTAGTTGTCCAGCTAATTTCTTTCTATTTTTGGTAGAGATGGGGTCTCCCAGAGTGCTAGGATTACAGGTGTGAGCGACCGTGCCCAGCCAAGAATGAGTTCTTAAGTGAATCCATTTTATACATCAGTATCCCTTTTTTTTTTTTTTTTTTTTGAGACAGAGTCTCACTCTCTTGCCTGG